>JAHZNI010003239.1:0-23382 GCA_027744415.1 Seira ritae | reverse complement strand
ATTAAATTACAAGGTCTTGAAAGAGCAACTAGTACTGGTTCTAATACATAGCTTACTACTGTATACATTTATGCTACCTTTCTCCAAACATTTTCAGCAATGATCAAAGTCATTTTCGTGAAATTTCGAATTATTTTTAGCGCCTCGTGACTAGCACAGGAAACATCTAATTTATTATCTAAAATACTGAGCATATTGATCTTTTTTACTGCTTTTAAAGGAATTACTTCTATGATTTCTTCCAGGAGAGAAAAAACTTTGTAGTTAATTTAAAGGATGTAGGAATTGGCTTTAAACTAAATTGATGCGTAACTTTCGTAAAAACTAGCTGGCAAAGGGAAACTTGTTTTCCTGTTTGGAAAATCCGTAGAAAACTTTTTTCTTTACAAAAAAGATCCTACTCAATTTTCTTGTAAGATTTCTCCTCTCTTTCTTCCCATCTCGCTTGCGTACTTTCTCAGCTCCACGCTATATGGATATAATATAGCACGTTTTCCTCCTAAATAGCTATTTATGAGTTTTTAATGAAGTATCTCTCTCCAACACACAAAAAACTCCTCTCGAAATTAATACGTGTAATAACCTTACAAAATCATGTAACATTTTCCAACACACAAATGAACATGCCTACCACTTCTCCGTGATTTCCCCTTAAGTCGTATATAATATGGGCTTTTAATAAGAACTCCAACAAATTACATCTTTTCATTATTATTACGAAGAAAATGAATTTACGCCAAGACTCAACACCACCCACACGCATTACATTAATAATGATAATGTCAAATGAATGTCGTGTTCACTCACTCTCAATCCCCGTCTTTTGATCCGTGTAGTTTCTATTCAGCGAGATCAACAAGATTTGATATGGGTTTACTGTGAAATCAAGAGTGAGTCATGTACACTTCCGCCATCTTTTCTAATTTCTTTCGCATTATGTAGCTGGGTTTATTTATATAATTCTTTTTTAACGGATGAATCATTTTCATTGGAACGATTGGAGACTTTAGTGGAAGCCCCAGGTCAGACCGGTGAGAAGAATGAAATTCCGAATATTGTGATGATGGTCCTCGTATGATGTCAGCAGGTTTATTCAGATAGAAAAATTGACATTTCAAAGAGTTCGCTCACAGCACCCATGATCTTCATGATTTTCCCCACCTACTAAGCTTAGGAATCATCCCCATGGCCACCACCACCAAAGATTTCCCACTCCGTAGGAAATAATATATTATTATGTAGTGCAAATAATAATAATAATAGTTCACCCGCCCACAGATATTTTACATGACATCAACAAAATAACACGTAACATAACAACAGCACAAAACAAATCTCAATTCGCATCATTTCATTTTCCTCGAAAATCTTTTATTTATTACATTCTTTTTCCCTGTAGCCTTTCCTGTAAATTTTTCTTATTATTTGCCTGATATTTTTTTTATTTGATTCCCTTTCATAACTCGAGATCGTGTTACAGGATTTTAGGGAGTTTGTGGTAGGGTAATCTAGTTGGTTTTCCAATGAAGTTCTAAGATTTCCCGAGATTGAATGAAGCGTTTGAAAGGTGCTGCCTTTCTTTGCTTTCCTTGAATATTGTATTATTTTTGGCGATGAATAAAAATTTAAACAACAATTTTTTTTATAAAAAGGAAATCGATCTAAAAACACGCCTACTCGATGTTGCGCATCAATAGTTTCATTTTTCATATCTTGTCTTACCTGCTTCATTATTTATTTTATTTTCTAAGCTTATAATTTTATTGATCATTACATTACAGAGTGTATCTTGCTAGTAGAATGACGCATATGAAAGTAAACGCTTCCAACGTGATCGCAATATAGGATTTCCTGTTAAAACATAGAGCAAGTTTTATTTACTTTTGTTCCACACAAGATACGTGACAGTAAGAAAAAAGGCACCTCATCTCTCGTTTCACCAACCTACGTGCTTTTTTTCATCAAATGAAATAAAAGTCTTCCTATGATCATCATCATCATCATGCCTTTATGTTCTCATTTCCCCTTTTCCACCCGGAAATGAATTATTTCTTTGGAAGTTGTACAAGTTTCTACAAAAAAATACCTGTTTTTTTTAACTTTCCTTAATCCAGGTGATCTACTCGGTAGAAGAATGCCCAGAAACGATGGCATTTGCATCAGAGCCAGTCCATGGATCCCTGTCAAGCTTGATCTCAGCAGCCCACTTGAGTTCAAACAACACTTCTTCTTCCTCTTCTGCAGTCTCCACACCAACCAACCAAACGGTACACATCAATGGACCTGACTCGCATCCCGTGTTTCTCGATGTCGAGCTGAAATACGGAATACTACAGGTGCAAAAATTAGCTTGCTCTACTAACACCTTTATACTCACTCTATCTCTATCGACACACACATATATTTTGAAACGGAGAAGGGAAAAATCAATATAATGTATGTGTATATGTGTTTTTTAAAGATTATCGAAGCCCTACAGTTCCTACATTATACGGGTAAGGATATATGTATACGAGCTTTTTCCTAGAAGAGAATCCAAGATCATCTTCTATAATTCCTGTTGTTATCTCAAGAGCATTTTAATGTACAATTTTGCATGCAATTTACGCTGGCATTGTTACTACCTTCACTCTCCGGTTTCTCTGTTGAAAAAGTAGAACTTTCTCGGTTTTTTAGGTAAGATGCTACATAGGAACGTTAACACGTCGAGCATCCTTGTCACGAAAAGAGGAACCTGGAAACTATCCGGATTAGAGTTTATGGGTACACACAAACACTATAGCAACATACATAGGTACTTACTTTTGTGGATGCTGGAGAAAGTGAAAAAACTTTCTCTCTTATTTTTAAAGAAAAGGCAAACGAGATCGACGGTTTAGAGTCCGTGCACATCATCCCGTGGACTAGCAAGGTGCCAAAGATGGCGCAGCCCGATCTCGACTACTTGGGTATGATCATGACCATGATGAGGATAAAAATAATGCAGCATCAGATAATCCAAAATATAATTCGTATTTATAAATTCAGCCCCTGAGGTCCAGATCACATCGACTTGCTCAATCCTCTCGGACATGTTCAGCTTGGGCTTAGTCATCACGGCTATTTTCAACTTTGGCAGGCCGCTCGTGCAGTCCAACCACTCGAACTCCCAGTACCTCAAACAAATTGAAGTGGTATGGTGGAATTTATACTCCTCTTTTTAAGCCACTCATCCATTCCCCAATCCAATTTCCCGATGCAATAAAAGAGCCTCTGTTCTTTTATGAACCATGTAGATAGAATCGTTGTTAGCGGATTTCCTGCCAAAGGTGCCCCCAGGGCTCCACGAAGCGTTGCAGAGACTCCTGAGCAAGGAACCCCGCCAGCGGCCTACTAGCCAGCTCCTAGCCCTGATCAAGTACTTTGCTGACCCTGCGGTGCATACGCTACAGTTTCTAGATGTCATTTCGATGAAAGATCCCTCGCAAAAGGCCAACTTCTACAGACACCAGCTGAAAGACGTGCTACCTTATATTCCTAAAGTAAGTGTAATTAGGTTAATGGTGTGGTGGAGAAAAAATGAAGAAATTTTTCCAACATGACACTCTGCCAAAAAAATGATCCTATTAGAGTGGAATATTTTTTTCATGATATTATGACACTTGCTAAACTGATGCTAAGTGAGAAAAATTAATTATATTTTTTCTCTCTCGCAGAAACTGTGGTTCCAGCACGTCTGGCCAACACTACAGGCAGAAATGCGAAGCCAGGAAGTACTTGCTGCAGTGCTTCAACCCATCCTACTGCTCGTTCAAGAGTGCTCGTGTTCCGAGGTCGAGAATATCATTCTGCCGACATTCAGGTTCATTCCATACACTTTTTCATAATTAATTAGGTTTTTAAATAAATTAAGTACTCAAATGTCAAATGGATGTGTCTAGAACGGTGTTTGCCGCTCCAAAGTCAATCCAAGCTACCGTCACGTTGCTTGAAAACCTCAACATCGTGCTGGAGAAAGTTACCGAGGAAGGTTTCATGGAGAAGGAAGTCATTCCACTGCTATTCAACGCTTTTGACTCGACTACTGTTCAGGTTCAGGTGAGATGAAATATTAATGCTCTTTGCAATAATTATCTAATTTTTCATAGTGCATATAAATTATATGGCGTTTGTTCCATTTTTACACAGAACTCTGCACTGATCTCGACAGCGTTGGTAGCACATCACCTTGACGATACGTTCATCAAGAAGACGGTGTTACCCAAAACGAAACAGATCTATGAGAAGTATACGGGCGACCTGAAGATTGTGCTGAATGTGCTCGGGTGCTTGGAGAAAATCCTGCCTAAGCTGGACAGGTCCATGATCATTGAGGACGTGTTGCCCATACTTTATGAGAATGCTAAAACCCAAGACCCCGATATTATCGTCAAAGTCGTTCGTGAGTGGGAGCATATTATTATGTGTTCATTTTACGCTTTGGTGCTTACACTGTTTGCATTTTTTGCATCGTATAAAAATGTACACCATGTTGCGTCCATTGCACATAAATTTTGACTAATTAGTTTACATCTTTTGTTTTTCGTAAATGAAGACCTTTTTGATGCAATATTAATATTATCTAAAGTGACGTTAAAAGTAGATGGTTGGGTTGAAATTTGTTTTGGGGCATTGTGATACATTTCCATTAGTAGCACAATATTAATTATTTTTGAGACCCAAGGCAAGTGTAAAGTTTGTGTGGTGATCATACACGAACATTTTCCACATTTTAAATTTTGTAATACCTTTATAACTTTATATCTTGTGAATGCAACTCTCACCGCTTATGTTTTTCGCGGTCCTTTTATTCAATTTTCCTAACGTAATTTTCTTATTGATATTTCCTTACTTCGTTGTTTATCAATCAAAATGTCGTTTTAAAATTTCAAATCATTTGTCGATTTCACTGCAAGGATGAAGCAAATTATATAGTCGTTCTTCGTTCTATCCAAAAAACATTATTTGAAAATTCCTAGATCATTATCACTATGAACTTTTCTTCTCCTTTTATGTTCTTTCCATGCTGATTTTCGTTTTGCGTGTTCTTAAAAACAACTTTCGAAATGTTGTTTATTTCATCTCAGAGATCTACCGGATCATGTTAGACGACAACAAAAAGTACGGTCTAAGTGTGAACCTGATGGCAACCCGAGTCCTCCCAAGCCTACTACCTCAAACAGTAAACCCAAGTCTGCATTTGGAGCAGTTCACTTGCCTCCTCGAAGTCATGCACCACATGCTCGATCATATCGACAGGTATCAATTCTAAAGCACGTACAAAATGATCTAACCTAATCCCATTCGCCATACACTTACGCATTGTTATTAATCCCCGTAGAAACCAGCGTAACAAACTGAAACTCGACCACCTAACAGCCCCACAGACAAGCTCAATCCCGAACTACCATCACACCAACGACTACATGTCCTACCAACGCCCCGGGCTCCACTCCAAGTCCCTCCACCACCAACGCTCCTCCGACAACATGTCCAGCTACTCAGCCAACATGTTCATACCCAACGTACAGATCGATAACCTCGGAGGCAGTCCTCAAGGCTCGAACTCGTACGTCAGCCAAAGGAAAACTTCGAGTGCTGAGGATATGATTAGGAAAACTAGCTCTTCTGATGGAGCCAACTTTCTCCGTGTACAAGGGCAGTCGCAGTTTCCCATCAGGAGGCTATCTGATAACACGCTCATGGCTCCGAAAATACGTGTTGCGCCTAGTTCTGCCCTGAGCAGTCCAGGAGACCCGTTACCTGCCAGGAGGCATTCTAGTATTGGGCCTGAGAGGAAAAACTCTTCTAGTTCTGTTAATCTATCTCCTCCAATGGTATTTATTGATAATCATTTTAATTTTGTGCTTTGAAAGTGTTTCCTAAAAATATAAAAACTCTTGTTCCTCAATTTGCATGCCGCGATAACGAAGCTGGCTAGGAGCAGCATTGTCGTAAGTGCTTTCACTTACTTTCTCTCTTTTAAAAATTTCTCTTCTAAACCCAACACTTTGTTATTTTCCCACAGGGGGGCTCGATGCCAAACACGACAACGTCATCGATCGGGAACGCGTTCCTCTCTGGCTCGATGAGCTCGTTAAAGTCCCGTCGCCCCTCAATGCTCACGTCGTCAAATGCTTCAGTGCACTCGACCTCCACACTCTCTGGAGCGAATACGTCTGGAATACTTCAGCAACTCGGAACTGGGGTCGTCGGTAGCAAAATGGTTAGGAGAATGAGCAAACAGTTCTTCTCTTAAGAAATATATTTTAGAACCCCAAACATTCTATCCACCTTCCCTCTGTATGTCTGTCCCAATGATACAATTTGGGGTACTATGAGAAATTATTTTAAAAAGGCCAAATATTGTTTGCCAAAAAAATATATTGAAATGAAAAAGAGGAAATGCTTTTAAAAAGCCTAGACTGTCTGAATATTACATAGTATACGATTAATATTCCACACACCTCTTGTTCCTCTTCAAGACAATTTGACTATCCCTTTTGGTTTTTCTACAAAGAGACCTTACTGAACGCACTATACATATTGTACTATTATCATACATATTATAAACTCTCCTGTGATTTTCTTCCTGTCTCCAACAAGGTACTAAAAAACTATACACAATCATAATCACATGAACTTCCTTGAGAATATTTCCTGTCCTTTATAAATGGTGCTCTCCATTTTAAATGTAGATCTGTGTACATATTACATATACTTGCCAACACCCTTGTCTAAATATAATGATGATGATGATAATCAATGTACATCATATGCTTTGAAAAAATAAAAACATTATAAGAATTCAATTTTTCAGAGTAACGTTTCCAGTTTATTTGAAATCTTAAAATATAGTGTATATATATACTCTTTTTGTTTAGCACGTTGAAACAACTAAAAACTAAATAAAAATTAGTGATGTATTATTTTTTGTGATAAATTAAAAACAAAATAGTTTACATCTCTCGACAGCATAGAATCAAGTGGAAGCTTTTCCTCAAAAGAACGCGCACACACACGAGCAAGAAGAAGGAATTTTTTAATAGTTTTTTATATAACAAGTTTTTTCTGAATGCTTTCTCACCAGCGTAAAAATTTGAAAACCGCTTGTCCACGTCGTCCAAAAGCGCTTGTATAAATTGGTCTTGTCGTTTATTTTTTACACAATAATATGGCGGGTAATTATTTCACTCAAGCTAAATATTGACTCGAACGTACTTAAAAATCTAAATTAAAAAAACACACTCGTTGTTAAAATCAACACATGATTAGTCCTAAAGAACTGATGATCGCTTTGATATTTTCTTTTTTGGAAAAGAAAACGAAACAAAAATCTTTAAAACGAGGTACACGCTTTGTTCATCAGTCTGTACTCTACTACGTATTCATTTTTTTGTATAAAAAATTATCGATTTTTTTTATAAAAAACACATGTTGTTCGTAATATAGTTTTTTATCCCCTGTATAATTTTTATAATTCTTATGATTTCTTTTCTCTTAAAATATATAAATTTAGATTATGGCATATATATAATAATATTATATATGTGTATCAATTGTTGGGGTGCTCGGGACACGACCTGCTGCGCTCGAACCAAGCGCTGATACATATTTGATGGTATATGCACAAACACGGAAGTCTGGCAATTACTTGGCCAGCCTCAAGCTCTTCTAAACAGATCGCACACTCGTCACCCTTTGACTCCTCCAAAATGTCCTCTGTCAAAACAATGAATGCAAATCTTCAATAATTTTGGACAAAATATCATTTTATGGATCGACTTTAAATAATGCCCTTACCGTTATAGTTCAACCGCGGTCGCGTCAGACACATGACAAGGTGGACTTCAATATCATCCGGCAGAATCGATTTGTTACAAATGGGACACTTAACACCTGCAAAGCACAGAAACAAAACCGTTTCCAATTAATCCACGTCACTGAAACACTATATCTTTCCTCACCGTAAGCGTTCTGAGCATTATTATTCTCGGCGTATGCGATTGCCCACGTCGACTCTCTTGAAGTGGCTGACTCTGGCGGAGCCGAAGGGCTCGTATTACTACCACTAGAGTTATTGTTAAACGACCAGTTACAAGACTGGGGGTACATTGCATCACTGTTGAACGCGTTAGACCCAGTATTCAATGGAGATGATGAGTCCACGACCTTTGATTTTACTGCGCACGAGCCCATCTGACCTAATTTTCCTACTTTTTGTACGATTTTACTTTTACTTAATATCACAGTTTTTAAAATGCAAAATATTAAGTAACCAAGAAAATTCCTACTTTCCCTAAAATGGCAAAGCAGAGAGGGACTCTCCCCTTTGTAACTAAGCCAACAACGTCAGCACTAGTACCACTACCTCTATCTACACCAGAGAAAGGAGCAAGACTGACAGAAAGAAATAGAGGCGACTCTAAAATTGCGCCTCTGTCAATGTCAGGCTATAAAGTAACCTAGGAGACATTATTCAAATAAACAGATAATATGCACTGGAGGATGTGAAATGAAAATCGATACGCGGTGAACATTGAAAATTACGGGCTTTCTCCACCGATCGATTTTTTCTTTTGTGTTTAGAAGCACTGTAGTAGACACACACGTTTTTCTCTTCAAACCACTTCATTCTCGTCATCACCATACAATACAAACCACTTAAAATTAATTGCTGGACGTTACTTTTTTTCTGAAATTGGTCGTGGACATGCACGTTTAAGTCGAAAAATAGCTCTAATTTGATAACCTATATGCAAACGTGTGAGCGTATGGGTCATCATCGCATTGAACTTCTCAGTCAGACACAAAGCTAATACAAATCCCATTAGTAGATGCAATGCTCACGTGTGTTGACAAGATAAAGAAAGAAAGAAATGTACAAAATGTATTTTTCCAGGCAACTCAACAACTACCTGAGATTGGCCACAACCCGCTGGCGAAGGAGTTGATTCTAGATCCTAATTCAATGATCCCAGCAGCCCCTTGACTATTGTTGTGTACGGCGGATGACGAGTAGGAACGAGCTCGGACCGCTGACGTCGACGGGCCTGCAATTTGACATTTAATTTGTTTCAAATCTATAAAGGCATTTGTCATTCTGATAGCTTTTCTTTCTACTAATTGATACCTTGAAGCAACGCACTACTGCTACTACTGCCAGCAGGCCCCCCGCCACTAGTCCCCCCATTCCCACTCCTGAACGAGTGATGATGATGGTGATGGTGGTGGTGATGATGGCCTCCAGAACTAGTCCCCGCACCCGAACTTGAAGCTCCATTACTGCTTGTCACTGCCGCCGCAGTGGCTGCTGCTGTCGCCCCTCCACCTGACGATGTGGAAGGGTCAGAGCCTGAGAATGTCCTTGGTCGCTGCTCCGTACTCGCTTTAGCACCCATTTCCCTTAAATCTAAACTTACTTTTTTTCTTCTAATGATTCAACACGGTATAAAGTTACGATTATTTGTGGTGGTTCTGGTAGTTGTAGTTGTAGTGGATTATTATGACGCTCATCCTGGTTGTTGGTGGTGCACGTTTGTGTTCAGTTTTTGATGATGATGATAATGTTCATTCGATCCTGGGAAAACAGAAATGCAACAATTCTTATTTAAATAAGATTGTAAGAAAACAAAATGACTAAAAGCTGTACAGATTTTTAAGGTCTTATCTAACCAGCTCCATGTAATCGCATGATGACGTACTTGAACCCATTTATAAATCTACTCTACTATGTACACACGCCCTTGGAAGTCCACCCATGAGTCATTCAGCAAGAGAGATCATCAGTCACACAAGTTACAAGTTTAAAAATATAATATTTCTTAAGCCCAGTCGTTGTATAGTATTGTTGTGATTTGTAATGATTTAACTATTATGGCACCACTAAAAATCTCGCTTTATACTTTTAAAATGATTTGAAGCACTAAAAACTAATTTGGCTTTTTGATATTTCTTCGAAGAACCATACACCGAGAATTTAAAGTTTGGTTTTTATTTGCACGAGGGACAGACTTTAAAACGAAAAAAATCAGCTGACGACAGGTGCAGGAAACAACAAATTAAAGGACTTGTTTCAGAAGAGGTGCTTTATAGAACCTAAAAGTGATTGTCACGTGATGTAATAAGTCAATTTAAATTAACCACCCACACAGGAGGACAACATGATTGTATAGTTCTTTTAAAGAGAGATCTTTAAGGAAATAATAATAAAGTTAATTAAAATATGAATTCAATTTGTTGCTCTCTTCTCTGCCTTTGCTGCTCCTGCTTTGGTTGGTTGGTGGCAGGCTGCTAGCTGCTGCAGGTCTTTCGTTGTTGTTATTCCTGCTCCATACGGCGATCATCATCATCATAATATTTTTGTGATCCTCTCCTTCTTTTTGAGTGTCTCTTCTTGCTCATCGTCATCATCAACATCATCTTTTTCACGTTTATCACTTTTTTGTTCATAATTTTTATTCACTGCACAGAATCATTTATGCTCATCGCTCATCTTCTGGATCATGATCTTGATCATGCTTTATAATGGGCGAGAAGAAATCACGCTTGCTTCTGAATGATTAATTTTTTTCATATGAAAGAATTCCTATTTAACTGGGGAAAAACTTGGTGGGATATGAAGCTGCGTTCTAGCTCGTGTTGCAATATTAATAATTTTTTTTGTACTTTTTGCTTAATAAAAAATGAGTCATGTCAAATTACACCATAACCAAGTACTAGTATTCATGATTCTTGCTGGAGAAATATGTTTATTCATGTCCCACCTGGACCTAACGTATGGGCCATTATTGATTTCATTCTGAATATTATTTCACATGAATCAATATGAAATGCACATGGGTGGAGATTGCATATTTTTTTAATAGAGTTACATATTTAAATGCACGATCACTGATTTATTTATGTGGATTGGGCTGGTTTCTTAATGGAATTTGGAAAGAACTGACTTTAACTGGATATTACCACTTTAATATTTTAAGAAAGATGCAGTGCAAATGCAAATACAGCAAGACTTTCTCCACACAAAAAGCACAATAAATATTGAACATAAACAAATCCACCCATGAAACAATAGCACTCCCACTTACTCTATCCAGCAGTAAGTACGTTCTCGTGTGTGTGTTTTTTGACAAAAGAAGTTGGTTTTTTAAAATTAATTTCCTCCTGTGCTTTTCCTCATTTCCCTTTTCCAAAGAAATATATATTTCTTTCCTCATCCTGCTTCCTTGCATAATATTATGGAGAAAGTCAGTACTCTCTCTCCAGTCCATATACACTCCATCTTTGCAATATTATATTACGCTTGTTCGTCGTGACTCCTCACTTTATCCAGTATAAAAAAGAATCGCTGCTGCTGCTGCTTACATGTATAGAGATGCGTGTGTGTGCACTGAAAAAGAAGCGTTGTTGTTCGTGTGAGGAAAGTAAAGTTTATTCTCTACGTGGAAAAAAAATCCATATAAGCTGGAGCTATTTATAGTCATATCGTTGCAACATATATATAAATGTAGTATGTATGCACCTGAGATTCTGTAATTTCCTCACCTGGAGGAAAACGCGTGTGTGTGTAAGTAAGAAAAGTACAATAAATGTATTAACTTCCGAGTATATATGAAAACGGGCAAGGACCTGGTAGAGCAAAAAAAAACAACACTTCCGGGAAATTATGTTTGGAAAGTCAAAATTATTATGTATGCATATGTAAATGTGGGGGTCTCAACGTGAATGATTTCCAATGAATTACTTCGCAACTCAATTTTGCTCGTTGATGTTGTAGCGGTGCATATTTGAGGGAGATGTGGTTATGACTGCAATCAAACGGTTTTATAGGTTGGTGGAATGTGTTATGAAATCGCTCATTTTGCAAGAAAAGCGTATAGTTCTCTACTCTTGTTGAGTGGAGAGAATGTTCAAAATAAATCCTGCGCTTGGGATGTTGAATGACATTTTAAAGAATAGGAAATGGGAAATCTTATTGCTATTTTCCATTCAATTGCATCAGAAAAGCTAGTAGAAAAAGCATGTGAATTTCATGTTTAGCAATGATGCTTGAAAGCTGTTCAGAACTACTTATGTTGCTTATTGAAGTTAATTGACCAAATGCTATGATTGTGATGAACCTTAGTTGCATTAACACTAAATAAAATTCTCTATGTTTTAAATGCGTCATGAATCAACAGACGTGCAATTTAAGACTAATATAATATAATAGCTTTATTAACGAGTTGTCTCCTTCTAACTTATGTAGGCTAAAAAAATTACTTCAGAAAATTCATTTGACTATACATTTTATGCTTTCTCCGCGGCATCTTATTCATTTCTCTTCTTTCCTTTTTTGGTATGAGGCTCAAATAGCTTTTCATGGCCAAGGTGAAAGCGTTGTCTGGACAACTAGAGAAAACTGCGTCACATTCCGATTCAGAGTTTGCCATCCCGATCTTCATGGCCTCCACATATCCCGGTGGGATGTTTACCAGCTTCTTGCTATCATATGAACAAACATTAGTCAGTCTTAATTTAATTAGTTTTCCATTGTAATCTGTAGGCATTAAAATTATTAGAACATTAGCGTGCAATACCTGAATTTGTGATAAAGTTTGAGCAACGTTTCAGGGAAGTACGGCAGTGTCTCATGAGCATGACATACCATCCTCTGCTGACAGACATCATTCCTCACATCCGTCGTTTCCTCCGGAATCAGGTAAAACATGCTCTTGATGAATTCCGGGGTATATTCCTTATTCAAAGTGGACTCCACTGTATTCACAATCTCTGCGCCTACCCGACCACCAAGTCGATTTCTTAAAACTGATAAGTAGGGTTTCCATTTCTCAAGAAATCCTGGCTCCCAAAACTCCATGTACCCAACGACAGCATCAAAATAGTATAAAAACGTCTGACAACAAGGCTCTGATTCCTCCCCGTAGTGTTGCCGCTGGTCGCTGAATATTGCTCTCGGTGAAGCTTTTTCACTTCTAATGTAATCCAGCAAAACTGAAGTTGACCTTGGTGTTTCGATAAATGTATGGGGGGACTCCATCTGGGAAATGATTCTTCTACTGGCGTCGTCTGCCTCGGCATGTCTCAGAGCATAGTCCCCTAACACGTATTTTTCCGATGGGACACCAAACATGTATCCGAACGGAGCCGTTATAACACCGAAAAAGAGTATTCCAGCCAGGGCTAGACCGAGTATGAATGAAAGAGCACCTTGGAATGGGAAACGGTTGAACAGGTTGGCCATGTCGTAAGGAACGTTCACTTTCATCCCGAATAGACATGGCTCTACATATTGCTCCTTTGAAAATGTTGGTGGTATTGAGATTATTAAAAATACTGAAGTACAAATGATTGCGAAATTTCTCACTTTGATCATTCTGGAAAGCAGGAGATTTATTGGAATAGTTTTGTACTCTTTCATGTATGATGTAGAAAGTTTATCCAGAGGTGAAGATTACTGCCTGAGCCTTTACCCGTCCAGAGATATTACTGAGAAGGGATTTTCCAATTTAAAAGTAAGGATGTGCAACAAAAATCCACATATTTAATTACCAAAAAGGACCATGACGTTTTCAGAGGACTGTTCTTTACTGTTACCTCACTCGGTCATTAGCCTCTTTAATTAGAAGACATTACACAAAACCCATATTACATTATACATAATAATACTTCATATCTTTTACGCAGTCCGTCAAACAAGCAGAGCAATAACCAGCGGGTAACAAACAGGGATGCCAGACTTGAACAAAGATATCTCTCGTTGTAGAATTGCATACATGGACGTATGGGTGAAATATAGGTACACCACCGTTAGTTATAATGATTTCGCTTTGAAGCTACAAAAATGGTGAAGAAACTTCAAATGACGCACAGAGCTAGAAGCAAATCAGAAATTAAGCAGGGATAATAATTGTTGATCTGTAATAGATTGTCTCTCTAGACTTTGGGTTCCCATATATGTATGCATAAAAGAACTCCTTTAAATAATCCAACTTAATAGCTTTTTAATTACTTACTGCCTTTAATGAATGCAAGCATGAATTCTTTAGATTTCTTTACACGACACTGGCCATTCGAGAGAATTGGAGGAGAACCTTAAGGGCTATATATTTCTAAATAAAAAATCTCACAAGTAGCATTATGTGAAGGTTCATTTCAATATTTTCAATGCGCTCTGCACGGACAAGACTATATATTATGCTCTTGGAAGTCTGCAACAGTCCGCATGCTTCTTCACTTTGCCATTCAAGTTGGTAGGATGTTCGTTAAATGATTGGATTTATTTCGATAAGTGATGATTCCAACACACTCTGCAAATACATTGAGAAAGGTTTTCATGATACATACCTATATGTTAATACTCCTGATGCATAAACTGTGCAAGAATAAAGTGTCCCAAAACTCGGATTTGCTTTGAAACGATTGGAATTTTTGTAAGTTGTTGGATCGGAAGTTTATATTCGACCATTCCGATACAAACAGTTTAATAGTGTCGGTCAAGCTTAAACATGTATGGAGTGCTCCTATAACGCTAGTTGCATAATATGCGACAAGACAAATAAAATGTCTCACATTCCCCCCAAAAATAATCTTCATCACATCCAACAACGATAAAATATTTATTTATATATTGCACACACATAAAATAATTACAAGGTTTCAATCACGCACCCAGTCAAACGATTAAAATTATGACACGATTTGTAATAAGCATACGAGCATAAAATTTTTCCAAAAATAATAATAATACATTAAAAAACAAATATGGCCGTGTATAAATTACTAGAATTTGTAAATTAAAATTACACACAATAAAAGGAAATAAAAAGTAGTGATTTCTTTAATTAGCTTCAGCATAATATTTTATACGATTAGCCCTAGCACTCCGAAGATCCCGCTTCGAGTATTAAATTTTGCGTATCTTTCCCCGAATCCTCTTCTGCTGCGTCGAATTGTCTTATGTGGATCTGGGGACTGCTTCGTTGGATCACTGACGTGGGGATCACTGCGGCTCCACCTCCTCCACCGCCACCTCCACTATTCACTGCGTCGTACACTGGGTTTGTGAAGTCTGATGATGCTGAAGGCTGGGAAGATGACGACGACGATGCTGCGGGGATTACGCTAGAGGAACTTGAGGGCTGCACTGCTGCACTGCTTGACGATGATGGCACCATTATCATGCCAGCGTCCTGTACAAACGAAATAAGACATTTTTAACCTTATTCATATGCAATTATTAAAACAAATCTCAACTGAAAATCTCACCAGTGCTGGGTTAGTAAACTCGACGTTACTGCCTTGTCTGAAACTGACAACACTAGACCCAACACTGTTGGAAGCACCTCCACCACCGCCTCCAAAAGCTCTGATGCCACCAAACCTACTCTCCCCCATCTGCTTCCCAAACAAATTCCGCTTCCTCAAGAACACGTAAAACGCTGCACCGCCCAGCGTCACGATCAGCACCAGTAACAGCGGAATGACGATGGCAGCTGGAGAAAAGCTCTGGTTGGGGTCCCCTTGAATGCGCTCCTTCTTAACGTAATTCTCGCATCTCGGTCCCATAAATCCTTCCACGCAACTACAAGCCAGATCACCTCCATCCTTTTCATAACAAACCCCGCCGTTCTGACATACACAAACACGAGGTTCCGGACGCTCCCGCTCAAATCCAGCATCGCACTTATCAGGAGCACCAGGAGTAGCACTGCTTCCTTCAGGACAACTGCACCTGAACCCTCCGTTGGGAATCAGCAAGCACAAATGACTACAGCTTGACTTCTTGCATGGGTTCATCACGCTCCCGTTAAACTTAAGATTGTGACTGACGGCTACGGAGGTTGGGTTGACAAGATCTTTTTCCAGCAGCACTGGAACTCCCCTTCCAAACTTGTCCTGCTTAATCAAGTCTCCACTATCTCGTGTGACCCAGTACACCCAACTCTCGAAAACATCCAAACTGATCGGATGACGAAGATGATCTCCTTGCAGCACAACCACTCTGTCATTTCCATTCTGCTTCACGCTCTCGATTTTACTCAGTTTCGTGTCGCAGAAGTACAGCCGGTGACCTCCAGTGTAGTCGATAGCCAATCCTGTGGGGTACCTGATCGCAGTGGTGATTACTTGCCAGCGTTTGCTTCCGTCGAGCCAACTAGCCTCGATCTTTGGTATGGACCCTGCGTCAGCCCAGAACATGACTCCCATCTCCGGATCAAGTGCTATTGATGTAGGGAACTCCAAGTTGCCTCCAGACACAACAGTTCTTCTGTACCTACCATCGTTGGTACTCACACCGACACGACCTCTCGGTTTGCTTCCACTTCGATCAGTTTCAGTCCAGTATAGGTTTCCAGTTAGGTAGTCAATCTTGATGCTTGTCAACTTTCCGTTTGACTTGATATCTAAATCTTGACCGTAGCCTATCAATGCTCCGTTATGCTCGGGGATCCAAGATCTTTTTATTGTGCGTTCATATGAATCCGCCCAGTAGATCAGATTGCCGTAGATGTCGATCGACTCGACCCTTCGCTCGTTCCTGACTATTTGGGATGTTCTTGCCAGACTCAACGATCTTATTTCAGGGCCGTTTGATAAGTACAGCAATGGTGGGTTCATTGCCCTGCATGTTGATGGGTCCTGCTTGTGGAAACCTTGAAGACAGGTGCAGTTGTAGTAGCCTGGGGCACAGTGAGAATAAGTTCAAGTTAGGTTAGTACAAATGAAATCAAAATAGCTTCACAAATTCACATTGATTTAAATATTAGATTACCTTTGAGATTAGTACATCCTTGCGTACAGTTGTTCAACGTCAGACTCTCACACTCGTTGACATCTTCACAAACCTTCGGGTTCGTTTTCGATATGATGTACCCGTGATTACAAGTGCAAATATAGCCTTGTGTAAGGTTCACGCATCTGTGCTCGCAATGACCGTTTGTAGGTGGGACGCAACTGCTCTTGTCGTGGCAGCCTAGCTCGTCACTCTGAGAAAAGTAAAGAAAATCATCATTATGACTCTTCTAACTCCATTATGACGAAGAATTGAAACTAACAGATCAGATTAATTTCCTACCTGATCTCCACAATCATCGACGTGATCGCAAACTCTAGCCTTGTCAACGCATCGTTTATTAGCACAGCGGTATTCTCTGAGAATATTGCATGGTCGGACTCGTGGAGCACAAATTGTCACGTTGTTTTCGTCAGAACCGTCACCGCAATTATCCCTGCAAAATTAATTCAAGGTCATTTAATGGGATTCATTAAACCATTTCGTCAACGTCTCAAGGTATCCTCTTATATTACCTTCCATCGCAGACTTGATATCTGGGAATGCATTTGTTGTTTCCACATTGGAACCTGTGTAGCTTATCACAAGTAAAGTTAACGCATAACTCGATCTTCTCGTCACTTCCGTCCAAACAATCTTCCGTGCCTGCAAAAGTAAATGAAAATATTTTAAATATGGACTTCTTCAAATTATATCAACTTGACTTTCAAACTCATTTCTCATTCTCACCATCGCAAAGATCAGTGTGACTGACGCACAGATGGTTATCACACTCAAACTTCTCTTTAGGACAGTAGCGCCCATCAGGGAATCTCGGTGGACAGTTGATCTCATCGCTCATGTCGTGACAATCCCGCTCTCCATCGCACTTGAAATGAGCAGCAATACAGTGGCCAGACTGGCACTGGAACTGGGCGTTGGCAGTGCAAGTGTGGTTGCCACATGAAGTCTCGTCAGACAAGTCCAGACAGTCGTCATCAAGGTCGCATTTGAATCGTTTAGGAATGCACTGAAAAGCGGAAGTTGAATTAATTTTTGAATATGAACTACATGAATTACTCAGTATAAATACTATATACTATCGAGTCCTCCTTACCTTCCCGTTTTTGCATTTGAACTCAGATTCAGAACAATCCCTGTAACCGTTACCGCAAGTTGTTGGAAGCTCGTCCGAGTTATCTCCACAGTCGTTCGAGAAGTCACATTTCCACGAGCTAATCAATAAAGAGCAATGTCATTAAAAAGGATATTTATCTTTACGATGCACACAGTCCTTATTTTACTCACTTTGGAATACACCGCCCATTCCTGCACTGGAACTCCCTGTCCGGATCGCATTTGGTACAAGCTTCAGCCCTCTCATCAGACGCGTCTCTGCAATCAGGCTTTCCATCGCAGAACAACCATTCTGGGATACAGCGGTAGACTCCCCAGGTGGGACATCTTCTCCATCCTGTCGTGCAGTTTCTGAACCGACATAAATGTGCTGGCTCGTCACTTTCGTCACCGCAGTCGTCGTCAAAATCGCACTGTAAATAAAATTTTTCATTCAGACCTTGAAGATTAAGGGAAAACAAATTTAAAAAATCACGAAGATGGGATATCTTTTATTACTGACCTGCCACAGTTTAGGAATACACCTTCCATTCTTGCACTGGAACTCCGTCTGCTTATCACACTCACGGTTATCTAGCACCAAATAAATAAAAATGTTATATCAATTTGTCAAACATTACCCCATAAACATAAGCGATTCGTATAAGTGCACTCACGGCAAACTTTAGGATCCTCATCACTTCCATCCCTACAGTCAGCGTCCCCATCACAAGCCCAAGTCTTCAAAATGCATTTCCCAGTGTCCTTACACTTGAACTCATTTTCCCCGCAGTCAGCATGACATAACTTCTCGTCACTTCCATCCCCACAGTCATCAACCCCATCACAAATAGTTGTAGGCAGCGTACAGTTCTTATTATCACACTGGAATTGTCCAAGCTTGCAAACCCGCTCACCACAATCCTTCTCATCAGACTTGTCAGCGACGCAATCCGCCTCGCCATCACAGACCCAGTAGTGGGGTATGCAACGGTCATCCCCTCCACCACAACGATGCTGACCAGCAGTACAGTTCGCGATGCAACTGCCCTTATCCAAGATGAACTGGTTCGGACAAGCGCAACTGTAGTTGGTGGGGTTTAGTAGGCATAAGTGAGTGCAAGGTGCACCTACGCAATCAGTTCTTCCACCAATTTGCCTCAACGGATGGTAAACATGAATGTCGAATGGCCTATGAGTTGTGTTCCGAATCACAGCCCAGTCATTGCTTCCATTGAACTTGTTGCACTTGAACACTCGTGTGCTGATCAGGTCCCAATTTATATCCGTTTTCGCATGAGCACTCGTACGAAACTGGAGTGTCAACGCAGATCTGCTGACACCTTCCATTGTTCACCAAACATTCGTTCACTCCGCAATGGAGGGGCTCGTCGGACTCGTCAGTGCAATCTGGGACTTTGTCACATAGTTTGGTCTTTTCTATGCATTTCCCGTCGCCGCATTTGAAGTGAGTTGCGTTGGGACATGTCGAATTGTTGTTCTGAGGACAGTTCCGCTCATCGCTGCCGTCTCCGCAATCGTCTTCTCCGTCGCATCTGAATCCTTTTCTTATGCATTTGAAGTTGTGACAGGCAAATTCTTGAGTGCTGCATGTTGCGTACTTGGATGCACAGAACTTTCCTTCGTCGGACCCATCACCGCAATCGTTGTCCAAGTCACTTTAATAGTGGAATTAAATTATTAAAGTTTAGAATGGAAAAGACTGGTTAAACTTTAAACTTAATGACTTAAAAAGCAAGTGCTCACCATTTCCAAACTTGATTGATGCACCGTCCATTGTTACACCTGAACTGATCCTCTCCGCAAGGCTGAGGTGGGGCGCAATTAGACAACGTACTGTTCTCATCAGATCCGTCAATGCAATCTATCATAATAAAGTCCATTATAATTTCATGTCGAATCTCCGATATTACAATTTTCTAGTTTCCATTAAATCTCACCTGGATCCCCATCACAGACCCACTTCTTCGGAATACATTGCGACCTTCCCCACTTCTTATTCTCAGGACAGTAAAATTCAGTCGAGTTATCGCACTTCCTATTATTGCACTGATGCGACTCGTCCTCATCACTTCCGTCCTGGCAATCGTTATCCCCATCGCATATGTATGTCTTTGGAATACAGTTACCATTCTTGCAAGTGTATAGGTCGCCGAAACAAGTTTTCTGTTCTGATTTGCAGTAGTCGGCCGGTTCGTCAGCCCCGTCAGGACAATCCATGTCGCCGTCACAATGCCATGTTGCTGGAATGCATCGATGGTTCGGGCACCTGTAGCTGTTCGATGGGCATTCACGCTTTGAACAGTGTAGCGGATTCTCGTCACTTTAAAAAAGAAATACAAAATATTCAACAACAATATTCCCTTGAATATGATAATTACATTTAGCAATTAATTGTCTTACCTATTATCTCCACAATCATTATCCCCATCACAAAGATAGAACGGCTCGACACAAATGTTGGTAGTTTCACATTTCAAATGACCAGGAGGACAGGTAGTATTGAGGTTCTTGCAATTAGTCAGAGACTCATCACTAGTCTTATTATCCTTACAGTCATTGATTCCATTACAGACTTGGGTCTTTGGAATACACCTATGATTCCCACAAGTGAACTCATCCTCTCCACATTTAGGATACGTACAGTTACGCTCATCGCTCGACGGAACGGGTTCATTGCAGTCATTCTCAAAGTCACAAACCCAAGTGGAGAATATGCACCTTCCATTGGCACATCTGAACTCATTTGGACCGCAAGTGTGGAATGCACAGAAATTCTTGTCTTCATCTGACCTGTCTCCGCAATCGTCCTCTCCATCACAGCTCCTGCAAATTTACATGAGTTGGTCTCAGCGTGCCCCAAAAATTTGAAAAATTCATTATCGTTAGATTTATGCTTACCACAATCGACTGATGCATTTCCCATTGGCACAAGCAAACTTCCCAGCATCGCAAGTGGTAAGGTTGGCCAACACACACATCTTCCCGTCATTGACCAATTTATAACTGCTGTTGCACTTACACTCGCTAGTAAAGTTAAAGCTCGGATGACATGATTGAGCACACCCGCCATTGTTGTCTTTGCAGACGTTGTAGTCACAAAGCTGTTTCTCTTTGCTGAACACTTGGATATCTCTGGGGCTCTCGTCCAACCGCTTAACGATCTCGACCATTTCCCCGCCAGTGTGCTTATCAGCCCTGTACACTCCTCTTAATTGCAGGTCAGTCCAGAAGATGTAGTCCTTGTAGATCGTGATGGCGAAAGGATAGATGGTGGCTGTTACAAGCACTTCTCTGTTGTTCCCGTCCAAGTCACTTCTCTCGATTTTCTCCCTCACAGCATCCGTCCAGTACAGTTTATTTTCTCCGATATCCAATGCCAATCCACTAGGTTGGGTCAGGTCGTTCTTAATTATAGCTTCCTTAAACGTACCAGCCATTGTGCTCCTGAAAATCCTTCCACTTGTCCCGAAGAGCCCCCAGTCTGTAAAGAATAGGGTTCCGTTGCAAGGATGCACAACGATAGCTCGGGGCCTATCTACATGAGCAATATTGACAATTCCACTTCCGTCAAAGTTCATCGCGTAAATGCTGCTGTTTCCGCTGTCGGTCCAGTAAATCTTCTTGTGAACCCAGTCGTAAGCGATTCCTTCTGGGTTGATACTTTGATTCAAAATAATGTGAGGCTGGTAGCTACCAGGACCCTTCACGCTGAACCAACTAACTTGAGCATCGGGTCTGATTTGAGTGAACAGCACGTGTCCAGCGTCATAGTCGAAATCCAGTCCAACCACGTTAGTCAAGTTTGTAATAGGATTGAATGGGACTTGATTGTTGTTCACGTCGACATGGACAGATCTGATCTCCGTTCTCGTGCTGAACACGACATACTCGTCGATCTCAACGCATTTGTTCATCTGAAGTTTTCCAGTGGCGCAGTCGCAGACGTAACGGTTTTCTATGGCGTAGCAGAGTTGTTCGCAATTGCAGTAGTTTTCGATTTCAGGTTGCTGTTGTGGGTCGAAATACTTGACATCTCTCAAATTATCCAGTCCAGTTTTGACCAGATCCGGACGAGCGGTGGCGTTGGCATCTTTCTTGACTCGATAAACTGAAGCTAGATTCTTATCAGCCCAGTACACGTAATTGTTATACACAGCCACTCCAACTGGATTAGGCAAGTTCCTCCTCAGCACGACTCTGTTTCCGCCCATGTAATTGATCTTCTGTATCGTGTCCAAATTGCTATCGACCCAATAAACGTCGTGGTTTTGGTAATCGATAGTGAGATCTCTAGGGTTGCTGATACCACTCGTGACGATTTCTGTCCAGTTGGATCCATCCAGGTAGCTTTTACCAATCCTTGGGAACTGGCCATAGTCAATCCAGTAGAGCAATTTCTTGATGGGATTCACTGCCAACTCCCTTGGACTCTCAGTCGTTTTCTTGACCAGCACTTTCCTGTACCTTCCATCCAGTTTGCAGATCTCGACAAACGTCTCGTGTGGGAATGCATTGGTAAAATACACTTGATCGTGGATCCAATCAACAGCCAATCCTCTCAATCCGTTGGACCCAATTCCTTTCGTGATGATGGGCTCGACCTGAGTACTGTTTGGATGGACGCGATACAACCCATTCGTGTTCTTCCCGTAGTCAATGTAGTACATGTAGTTTGTTCTCATGTGGAAATTAATATGGAGAATGTTCCTGTCGGCAGCAGCGATTGGGACCATTGCTTCGTTCCTTCCACTCGAACTTCCATCTTCCTCAGGAACGCCCCTAATTCGATCCGACTGAGCAACCACCAGGAAACTCTTGTAAGGACTGCAGCTCGTCTCACTCGTCAGTTTGTATCCCATCGAGCATCCACATCTAGCACCTCTCCTCTCTGCTGGAATACAGATATGGTCGCAGCCTCCATTTGGTGGGCTTGAACATGCTTGTCCTCCAGTTCGTTTCTTCCAGACTGTGAGGAATTTCAGATCAGGTTCGTTTTCTTTCAAAACCTTTAGGTTATCTCCGTTGGGGAGGTCAACTTTAGAAACTCTTTCATAGATCGGATCTAAGAAGTACAGCCTTGACTCTTGTACTGCCAAAGAACGTGGCTTGGACAGATTCTCAGTGACGATTTTCTTCCTTATCGAAGTCTCCAAATTGAAAGATTCGATGACGGGAGGCTCACCGCTCGTGAAATAAATCATGCGCTTATCAGAGTCCAAGCTGAATGCTGTTGACGGTTTGACAAGATCGCGTACCAAGACTTTAGGACTCGACCCATCCATTCCACATTCCCCGATTTTAGGGGGAACTCCAGGACCACCTTCATCGACCCAATACAATTTTCCATGATAAGGATCCAATACTATAGAGATGGGTTTAGCAACTCCATACTCGTCACCCGTTCCACCCAGCACGATCATTCGGTATTTGAACTTTCCATCGATTTT
>JAHZNI010003238.1:0-20594 GCA_027744415.1 Seira ritae | reverse complement strand
CAGAGCATCACACCAAGTCCCGAAAATTCAAGCTACCCGATCCCGCTTGACTCACGCTCGAGTTTTTTACGGGTTCGAGAATTTAGAGTTTTTTGAAGCGGGAGTAGAACGGGTACGAGTATAGCCTTAAAAATCAGGTTCGGGATCAAGTTTTGAACATTTTTTCCTATACCCGACTTTTGTATTTTTCATGAATTTTTTCTGTGAAGCAGGCTACTTGAAAAATAACTACTTACTACTCTTTGTTACTTGAAAAATAACATAAAAATTAAGCAAACCACAGAACGCCAAAGAATAATTTGGGAAGGAAACGAGCTCCAGAAAATTTTAAAGACTGAATGGTGATGACAAAGATGCACGAAAAATGTGAACTCAAAATAGCATAACCGTTCAAATTCTACTTTTATGCGTTTGTATGAGATTTTTATAAACCATATGTTCTTCACACAGACGTAAATACCTAACTATATCACTTTCATTAAATTTGGACGCATGAGGGATTCATGTTTTTGCACTGTATGTTTTTTAAATCATCATCAATCATATTCTTGTAGGCAAGAGACATATTAAATGATATTCATAGCACATTTAGGCTGTATTGTAATTTTTAATGCTGTGATATTTGAAATTTTGGCTTGCAAAAAGTAAGTACCTATATGAATTCGGGTTTCGAGAGTGAACGGGCGGGTTTAGTACGTAACATCTTTCGGGATTCAAGCGAGTTTTGGTTGGTACTGACTGAATCCACACGAGCGGGTTTCGAGTTTTAAGTAAATGGTCATGTAGCTATCGAGCAAACGTGAGGGTATTTTACTCAGTTGTGATGCTCTGCCCTACATGCCCGAGTAATATTATGTAGTATTATGCCTAATTCACATGATTCATCCTGCTCATACAATAAGGGAAAATGTAGTGTCGCTTTGAACACGAGTCTGTGTGGTGTCGAAACAATAACGTCTTTCTCTTCTCCTCTGGAGAGGAATGCCATTTGACTCCATGAGTTCGTTTACTTTTACAGTTTAGAGTGCGGAGCGGACGTGCTAATGTAAGCTTTATTGGTAGCCGGGGAAAGCTTTAGCCGTTGTGAAGGCTTATAGGTTTTTTTTTCGCAATAATGAAATGGTTAAGCGAGTGATTGCTTAAGTGTAGCACCCGAGCACCGGACGACATTCCACCCATAATATGCATCTTATGCAGAGCAAGTTGTAAGCGACTCTGTAATAAAACTTGAATATTTTGATAAATGTAAGTTTTTTTATTAAATCCAAAACTGAATGTAAGGTTATATGTAGCTATAACCATGTGAAATGCGGAATTCAATTCAAGATAATTAACAATTCCCAGAATATAGGAATACCTTTTTGAATGAATGCGACAATTCTAAATATTACCTTTCCCAGCAGAAGCAAAGTTTAAAGCTACCATTTCAATGCGTAAACAATAGTTCTGTGCAATGAATACGCATAGGTACATATTATTAGCCTCGTCAAAATAATATGCATCGTGTTATTATTATTTACTATATATTCATCTCGAGTGTAATAATAAGTTATTGTTAGTGATACGACCATGCGTGGCGTAACATGAAACTGTTGTCCCGTAATTTGTTAGGATTCTCATTCGCCTCCCATTGTCTCGCGCGAAGGGAGTGACTCCATGCGGTGATGCGACGACTACCAAATAATATTACCACTACTATTATTATTACTTAACTTGTATGGTCTTGTTTCATGACAACCCACAAACATTTAGCCCTTCCTTAAAGAGCCTTTATAAAATATGAATTTTGTCAGAGATGTCGATCTGCAAAATCATTACGGGAGGAAGCTATAGAGATGCATTAAATATTTTTTTGTTATGGATGAAAAAAACAGTAGAAGCGGATTTATTGCAACTTTCACTCAGGATTTCCAATCCTGCCTTAAAGTCAAAATGACGACGATATGTAAGTATGGTTGGCTCAAGAAGTAAGTGTATTGATATTGATTGGGGATACGCATTCGCAATATGAAATGAAATGAAGGGGTCTTCTTCCTCCTCTTTTGGGGCAATGGCGTCGTTAACAATAAACACTAAAAAAGAGGAATATAATAGAAGTAATACGAGGACGAGTGATTCCACTGAAAAGGCATGCATGCATGGTCGGTTGAACTGGAAGGCTTTTGTAGTTGGGAAACATGTGCTTTCCCTAATATACCTAATAAAAAGTATTAAGACCAAGACGACTATATTCTAAAATAGTGGCATTTTCCACGGAAAAATAGATCTCTTTCTAATTCCATGGGTTATGTTATATTATGTACGTTCTCTTATTGCATATAGGGGGAAAACAGGAAGTTTGAGTGTGGTATACAATACAATACATGCATAATAGCATATAATATAATATATTTGTGCTTGTAGTTTTTCATTGAGCCATAAGAAGGCCGAGAGACTGGCTGAGGCTCTCTGACTAAATATTTTTTTCTTGCTAAGTGAGACTAGAAAATAGAAATGTTTCTACTTTCTCTTCTCTTGCGAGTTTCGCGGAACACACAAGAAGAAACGTGATTTCTTCATTCGAAGCAGACATCTAGGCTTGTCTGCAAAACAACAGGATATTATATGGTTCTTTCGGAAAGGGGAGATGTTGGTTGATGGTGCCGCTGCTGCTGCTCCTTCCATTGATCAAGTCAGAGTCAGAAGGCTAACGTTCGCTCACATCACACACACACAGCAACAAAATGCAGTATAGCATGTAGTAGTGGTTAAGAATAGAACATGATTGCGTTAACGTGCGGCATATAAAGATCGATGATATACCTAAGTTATAGTATTACAGCGTGAATTCCGGAATAGGGGTTTCTCCGTTGAGGAAATGGGTGTGGGTGGAAGTGCTCTGTCATCAAGAAATTGTTCTCTCCAATTCAATACAGATCGCTCACAAGATCTCATCATCAGTCATCATTTCTATTCAGCCAGTTTTCCTTCCAATTTTTCATGGACCTTGTTCTTGTTCTTCTTCTTCACAAGAAAATATATTTCGATATTAAGGCCAAGCATCAAGAAGGAATTTTATTTTTTTTTGACAGTACTGTACAGATAAAAAAATTTCTATAATATCTGATGATGATGAGATGATGATGATGTTGGAAATGCCAGCAGTTTCCATTCTCTTCAATTTCAGGTATCTGTTTACATTTCTAGAAAGCAAAATTAATTGAGACAACCCAAAGATCCCCTAGGAATAAATACGAATCTGTCCACCCTCTTGCATTTGTTGGAACAACAGTTTAAGGCTTGGGAGAAACGATCGGGAACAATAGCGAGAGAGGATGAGAATAGAATAGAACGAATATTTTCCCTGAAAGTAGAATAATGCAATTTGGCAGAGATTTATTGGTCTTCATTTAGTATGTGATTTCGCAGAGTTGAGAAGAAGGATAATCACGAAAATAATGGGAGAGCGCCTGCATAAACTTTCCCTCCTTTTCTCTATCAAATATGCTCTATCGCCGTCATTTAAATTCTGTATATTATGTGCATGTTGCAGGCTTAAACTCTTTCTGTATATTTCACTCATTTATTAATCTTTTTTTTTCTCGACTCGGATGAAAAAGTGGTGAAAATAAGGCGGAAGTGAGGAGGTACCCCGACCGTCTCGAAAAATTGATGCTTGTCGGTTGGTGTGCAAATCAGCATACCTATACCAACACACTTAGGTAGGTAGTAAGTATATTGTAGGTACTTGCTTAATGCGTTCTACTCATGCACATTTCCATCCCGTTGATTAAGTCTGAAGTCGAAGAAATAAGTAGAATATTCATTCAATTGCGAAGAGGGGTCTAATGAAAACTTCAGGAAATCTGGTGCAAACTCGATCGACTAAATAATAGATGAAGATGTAGATAGTCGTGATGATTTGCAGTCATGATTGCTTCCACGATTTATGAAAAATGGCATTCTCATCTCAGCAAACTAGAAACGTAGGAGGAATCCAGTTCGAGGTTTGTGGGAATACATGCATTGCAAATAATGTATTACATTGCTTGGAGCGTGTTTCAGAACGATGATTATATGATTATTCACAAGTACCTCGATGCCATACCCACTTTATTTTTCTCTCTCTCGAACGGTTGCTTTCTGGTCTTACCTCAGTTTAACCCCAGAGAAGAGGAAGGAAACGAATGTGAACAGTGTGTAACTTGGTGAGCACATAGATATAGGTATGTATACATAATTGAAGCATCTCGATCCAGTCAGGCATCATAATGCCATTTTTTTAAACTGCCTTCCCATCCCCAATGCTCTTTTCCTGCGAAAGGAGAAATTGAGTTATGGCTTAAGTCGTGAAACTTGGGAGATGAAGAGAAGAAACCGTGTTCCACTCCACGTACTTTTTTTGGAAAGTAAGTGGTTGCTCTGGTAGGAATCGAATTTATTGATTCTTGCCCTGCCTGGAAAAGAGATTATCCTCTAACTCCAGCCTTCACATCTTAATCTCCATTTATATTGTAGACAGGAAGTGTGCCCAGATAACTAGGATATTTAACGAGCAGTGTAATTGACTACTGTATACCTATTCAGGTAGGTAGATAGTAAAGCTGGAATCCTTTTATAAAGAAAGTATTCCACGAAACCATTTCAAAATCTGGAAAATGTTCATCTTGCCTGCTTTTACTTCTAATGAAAAGGAATTTTCCAATATCTATGCGGCTCTCGAAAAAATATGAAGTTAAGCATAAGCAAAATGCCTTCTGGCAGTGGCATTTTATTTTAAAAACGACAAAAGGCATGAGTTTATATAAACAATTAATGACGTCCTCAGAGAAGAGCTCGTTATTAAAAACGAGTTTTTCCTCCAAGCAGAAATCAAGCTGGTGAAACAAGTCTAGCAGGGGATAGGGATAATATTATATACTGTAAGAGCATTGCTCATTAATTGGGATAGAGGAAATTTCGTAATGTAGATCAAACTCTTATGTCAAAACAGTAAACAATAATTTGGTGGAATGAAAAAAGCAGAGATGGATTTCAAAATCCTTGCATTTTACGTAAACCATTGCCATTAGGAATTTCGCGACAGCTTAAAATGCCCTAAAAGTCTCGCTCCAACTAAATACTTTCCGAGTAAAGCAATAACCTCTTCTAAAATACAAAGTGAGGGCAAATACATACAATACAATGCAGGACAACGCATACTATGCACATAAAAGTACAGTGGAGTGAAAAGAAAATTGCGCGATGTACAACAACACACAATCCTTTTTTTTAAATGCCAGCACATCTCTCTTCTTGCTCGGGGCACCCCAAGCAATGGAGGAAAAAGCCTTGCGTTGCATAATTGGAAGTGAAAGTGCCCATTTGGATTTAGTTAATGATGTTGAAGTTGGGGGGGGGAAAGTTGTCGTTTCAGACTCAACTCAACTCTTCCTCCTACCAGCATAATACATAAAGTTGAAAACAAGGGAAAACACGGAGAACCCTTTCCACTTTTGTTCTTACTTTTACTACGTGCATTACCAATAGGAAATGCTAACGCAATTTTTTTCTCCTCTTTCCCTCTACTTTTACTGCTACACTATACAAATAATAATAGCCTTGAGCAGAGCTGAACCACCATCACCGCCAACATACTAACACCGCCATCACATCACCATTCACTTTTTTCCCTCTCGTAAATACTTTGAAAGCATCCCTTTAATATAACTGTTACTACTTTTTAGCACCGCACGCCGGGATGCGATGCCAAGGCGAGGCAAGCCACTGGGATCATTACGGGATACACGCACACACACACATTGCATTGCACCAACAACCATAATAACAGCCGTAGGATCACGAGAATAAAGTATTCTTTTGAATGAGCCATTATTATTAAATGTACTTATTATATGGTTTCACTCTCCACTTGCACATTTTTTTTACACGCCGTAATCTCGCATATCGCACGTAACCAAATAATGGATATAGCTGTGGAGATAGACACATTAGATACAGCTTTCACCTTTCCCCGCTGCTTACACCTCACTCACTCCCAAGTCCCAAGAATCAGAATTATGCTGCTTCTTCTTCTTTCAAACAATGTACTACATAGTATGGTGTATCGTAACGATTATCGTGTTGCCACTAGTATGACGACTACTACTTCTACTACTACTTCCTCTTTTTATTATGTATCGTTCTCGCTATCGCCATCATCATGATCAACATGCGATGATCCATGTAACAAACTTTGTAGTTAAGTTTTAGGGAAAAAAGAGAAAGTATGTAGTATCTAGATGGATTCATACTGGAGTATTTTTTTTATCACGCCCGGCATCTTGCACATCACTATTATTATCTTTCTACTCACTCACTCCGTCGTCCCTTCTTCTTCTACTACTACTTTTTGGGCAAATCATTATACAAAACGGGTAAATCGCTCTTTTTATGTGCATTCTGCCTCCGAAGAAGAGCACTTTGTGCCTGCATTATGTCATTTTTAAAGTTGGCTTACACGCATCAGGATTGTGAAATGGTTCACAGCTGGGACTTTCACCTTTCTGTGAGCTTGAAGCAGGGGAAGGGAAATAAAAAGGGTTCTTCGGTGGTCACATTTCATCTGATGTATATGGACTTCAATCAATAATACGGTGACACTGTCATTACTACACCTACTTTCCAAAGAAAATGGCAAAAGTGACAATGTTAATAAAATGTTGGAAAACTTTCATCTGAGTGGTAGTAGATAGGTATGTAGTTATTGCAGTATAGAAGCAGTAGGAAAGTGAGCACACGAGAAAAAAAACTCTAAGAGCAAGAGAAAGAAAAAAAAGAATTTTTCTGACTTGATATAACTCACGCATTCCATGTCATATGCAATTTATGAAGGACGTCTTTTTTCATCAAGCCTTAGGGGGAAACATCCCAATTTCACTAGCATCAACATCATCATCATTACTCATGGTGTCGAGTTATATCCAGGAAAACGGAAGAGGATGAGTTGGGTGGTGCGATGAGAAGAAACTTGAGGAGGGAAAAAACTCTATCTTCAGAGTTTCAGTCATCTTCACTCGGTGAAAAACTTGGCAGAATGGATTGACGGGAAAGTAAATTTGATTCGATATAGAAAAGGGTTAACAGTTTTTTCAAGTGGATGTAATGAAGCTCCACATATACACACTCACAACACCTGAATTCTCAAAAAAATGAGATGAGAGATGGATAATAAAAATGTCTCTTGAATTTTTGTCAGCATCACAACATCCCACTCTTCCATTAAGTATGCATGCTCACATTCACGCAAACACAATCATCATCCTCATCATCATCATCCATACCAAATAATAAAAAAATACTTTCATTTTGGAGTGGCAAAGCTAGTCATAGTCATCACAATTATCTCTTTGTAAATGAATAATAAAAATGAAATAACACGCACAGTCAGGCACCCACCATCACCATTCGCAACTTGTTAATTCACCCAAATTTGAAAGTGCTACTACTTATGCAACTTATGTATTTGAGTTTTTCATGTCGCTCTTCTGACACGAGCCATTAATCGACTTTTATATATATTCAGCACTGTAATAATTTGTGCGACAGCACAATTTGCTCTCTTGCAATATTCCTCCTAGTAATCGCTACTAAGCTACAGAATTATTAATGGAATTCATCATCGAGAGCTAATGACTTTACTCCACTGTGTCAGGCACAATTAAGTTTAGCGTGTTTTGGTAACAACTGGCGTGACAACCACGCAGGTCAAATGACTCAATGAAAATTAAGTTTGGTGCAGCAGGCAGGCAGTCGCTCTCCTTGAAAAATTACTTTTTTTGGGGAAAGGAGCTGATTCAGTTGTTCTTGTACCAAAAAAACACATCTTCTTAATGCTGTGGATTTGAGACTGAGACACTTCATCTTTTTCACGTTTCTAGTCGATTCTTCTATAAGACAACAAAATTAAAATGATTGAAGGCTGAATAAATTGCGAGGATCGATTAGTTTATTTTTTGTTCATTCGCTTACCTCACCCGCCAATATAGCAGTTGCTTCCCCTTTTTCCTTGCTGGGATCGGGATGCGATGCGATGGCGGTGTTGGTGTAGCGATGATGATGATGATGATGTTCATCTTTCTAAAAATCGACTATGGTGTATTATTAGAGAATCAAAACCGCTGCCACTCCATCATAATTTTCCTTGAGTGGCTGACAAAATATGATGGGCCTTGATAGTAAAAAAATAGCTTTTTTGTGTCAAATATTTTTTTTTTGACAGCGTCTTTCACCAGAAGAAAAACTACACAACAATTACAATATGATAATTTTTCAAGGAGAGAGGAAAATAATAAAGATGAGCAAGGTCTCTCCTCGTCTAGTGGCTTGTTTGGCATTGTATTGTAGTAGAATGCAGTGTGAAGAGGAGAGATTCTCTGGATGCAATTTACATTATGAGAAGAAAATTCTTTTGACATGGTGCATAATCGATTATGCTAATATAATTCCCGTCACATGACAGGTTATTCATGTTCTATTTTAGCGGAAAGTCATCCCAAAACATTGTACTTCAAGTTTATATCTTCTCTTCACGCTATACGCGTTATAGGCGAGTGAATGCAAGTAACCGTGAATCTGACTGATTGTGTGAGGATCAATATTTACAGGAATTTTTATTCCGCTCTAGCACCCTCACTTGAAAACAACAATGGAATCTAGTAAGATCCAATCCAGTGCAAGGCAAAATAATAATACAATGTTGTGTTGTGCAGGAAGCTCTCTGCTTGCTTCACTCACAGTGTAACAAGCCATATTACGCATTCATGTGAAAATTTCATAGTTTTTAATGCAGCAGCAGCAATACAAAAAATGAGTTGGAAGGTGCATGAGTGAAAGTGTGGCTGGAGTAGAAGAAGAAGAGGAAGAAGAATGAAAAAATATGTATATGTTCCCTTGTCTCATGCCCTCACGTACAGGCCATAAATATTTCATCTTCATTCATCCATCTGCCTGGTCTGGCCTGGCCTGGCTCGGCGGATGTTGTATGTGCACATATGGATTTCAAGTAAGTAGCATGCCTACCTACCAACTATAAAGACACAGAGTGATACAAAAAGCGTGCGTCTCCTCTTATTCCTCTTCAGTAGAAAATGGGAGCTATGAGATTTATCCGGTGCGTGTCGACTCAAGGTATGTATGTAAATATGCTGGTTTTGATACCATTCTCCGGATAAATATGCATGTTCTGTTCTTCTTTTGCTCCATTTCATTGTTCCACGGTGGAATGGAATATTATGGTTGTCGGACTCACTGGATGGCTTGTTGGATGGCGAGAAAAATCCGTGTGGGAGCACAAAAGGCAGGTTGGAAGGCTCAGCGAACCGACAAAGCTACAAAACACTGTTTTTTATTCTTTTTCTCCTTTCACTCTTTCACTCTCTACCCTTTGGATAAATATGCATTGTCATACATACTCGGAGAAGAAAATGGATACGGGTAGAGAGAGAGAGAGAGGAGAGTACAAGAGAAACGAGGATGAATGAGAGGTGATACATGATAAAAATAAAAAAGTAGGTATGTTTTCCACGGAATCCTTTTCTCCCTGAATTTCTCGGAGAAGAAAGTTTTTTTACAAGGATGCATAATAATGTGTAATATAATATGTACATTACATATATTGCATTGATGCTACAAGGTATTAATGGGAGAAAGGTGGGATTTCACTTAAAAATAAGCTTGGTATGTAGTATTTTTGAGGGACACTTGCCAGACCGTGAAATATATGGGTTATTCAAACACGTCTTCTTTCTCCTTTGATTAATAAATATATGTTCGTTAGGAAAATTCTTGGATTCGGAGGATTTGATTCTTTTTTTGCTTTAATAAGCACATATGCTGATTTCTCTGTTCATTATGCATAGCTGTCACGCCTCCCAGACCTTCTTTTTTTGTTGAGGAATTACATACATACGAATAACAGACTCGAGGGTTTAGATTCTTTGCAAAAGAAAATTGTGAGAGATGTCATGGTTATGCGGATATTGAGAAGATCTTTTTTATGATGAAAACATCGTACACTTTGTTTTCTTGTGATGTGATGAGGCACATTGTCCCATATTTTGTAAAAGAAAGTAAAGAAACTGTACCGTACATGCATATATGTATGTACGCAGTGTGAAAAAAAATGAAGTATATTTATTATACTGCCCTGATAAGGGGCATTGTGTGACACGATCTTCTCTTAATAACGCGAAAAGTCTTTTTCTCCATTAAGCTTATCCCTCTTGAAAACAGGAAAGTTTTTGTGGACAGGGATAAACTTGTGACATGTTTCCCTGCTATGGTGATATTTTCTCCTTTGATTCACTACCCTTTTCTCCCTACGCATTCTTACAAAAATCTACAGAATATTTACTACATAGTGAATGGAGTAAACACCAAAGAAAAGTTTTGTGGGAAAAAACTTGAAGTTTTATTTTTCTGTGTGAAAAGTATTACTTTTTTTGTGAATACAAAAAAAATGGATGAATGAAAACTCCTTAATACTTTCTTCTTGTGTTGTGTGGGTACGACACACTACAAAGAAAAAATATTATGAATGGGTTATTGTATTGTAGGTATGTAAATGCGTTTAGCAACAACAATACAGAATTGATTTGATTTCTTTTCCGCAGAACTCCAGAGGCTTTCATCCAACCAAATTCTAAGAGAAGTCACAAACTTTCAATACAGCCAAAGGGAAAGGGACATGACTTCCTAGGAGGAACGGAGTGAATAGTATTTACCAGTACAGGAACTATCTTCACCTGGAAGTTAATTGGGAGCAATTAACCTAACAAAAAAAGTAAGTGTCAACTTTCCCTACATACTTATTTACATAATGAAACTACGAAGGTGAAATCCAAATTTAATTGAATTATGGAAGCAGCAGCATAATAACAAATTCCTAAGTTTGGAATGGACACATGGTGGGGGAAAAATTCTTTAAAAAAGTTTAGGGCTTGATTATATCCAGAATATAATGTGTTACTTGAGCACACGCAAGAAAACACGCTACTATTCAAGGAAAAGCTTCATTTGCATAGTTTGAAACAGTATGCGTTCAGTATAGGAGAAGGGTAGGATTCATTATTTTGTTCTGCTTTGGAAAAAAGGACCAACTACTTCCGTTCATTTTTCATCTTCCTCATCTTTTCCGCCAAGTTTTACATTCACGGTAAAATGACTCTCTCTTTCTCTCTCTAGCTCCGTTTTCAGACACATTTTACTTGAGCCTTTCTGAAAGGAATTGCATTGCATAAGGACTGGGCTACCACTGCAACAACGAGTACTACTACTACTGCTACTACTCAAGCAAAAAAAACGTATCATGAGAAATTAGTTTGTAATAATAGCCAGAAACAGTTTTATGTTCACCATTTTCGTTTCTTCTTGATTCACTCACTCTGACTAGAGTTGAGTAGAATATAATATTGTCCGTTCATAGTAGCTTTGGAGTAGCAGCATCGCACTGACTATGACTATGTCTATGTCTGTGAATTCATCTGAGTATTTACTTAAGCATGCAGATGTGAAGTGGAGCTAGAGGAGGAGGAGCTGGAGTAAGAGAGCATTTTTATGAATAAGCAAAAGTACGAAATAATAATATGCTTGGCTGGAAGAACGCTTCAATCTAATAAATACGGTTGCTGTTTCCTCCTCTGCCAGAAATAAATGGAATAGGATTCCATAAAGGAACTTTTTATATCTTTAGTTCCTTCCTCTTCTTGTCATTTTTTAAGTCTTGATTTTTATCTTTTAGAAAAAATATTTTGTACGGAGGAGGTCATACTTACAAAACAATTTGGAAAATGGCTTTCATGTACATATACATACCTATAGGTGCGCTTTCTTTTAAGTTATTTTTAGACCCACTATGCATTTCACCTGAATAGTAGGAAGTATGTATATATTGTCAGTACATTTCTATACAAAAACAGCACTTTCTCCAACTAAACACTTAAAATGGCAGAGTTTTTTTTACATTTTTTCGTTTTATTAGTTTTAGCTTCTCATTTATTTTTTAAATAGCAAGAAAGTGCTTGCGAGGATTAGGCACATAGCTTTAAAATGAAAGGAATGAATAAAAAAGAAAGTTAATTTGAATTTTATGCTTTTCTCCTGGTGCCTAATTACTCTAAAATGATGTGCGTCTTGGTCTTAGCTGCGTTCCTGGTTAAAGTAGGCACGATTATAAGTATCGGGGAAAGGCAGTAGTGCTGAGGTCTTTCAGACAGAGATGAAAACGCTGATTCAGTACTTGTCTCTGAAAAAGGAGATAGATGCAATGACAGAACATCGTACTTGCAATACGTATATCAATCCAATCAATTATAATTGGAGATGATATTTTCTATGTGCGGGATGTCCATGTAGCATTTATAACTGTAGAACTGGAGTACAATACATACTAGTGGGTCAGTCTCGTTCTGTTGAGATATGTGCTTTTACTCACGTTTGGAAAATTGAACAGGATCGGAATCAGCTGAAAAGGGGTTCCTTGCAAGTCGACCGTTACACTTTCGTGCCTGCAACAACGTCTTTTTTTCAGAAGTTGTGAAGAAGCTTTGCTTTGCTCACATAGCACAGACAAGAATAAGAGTAATCGTAATCAAAGTGTATTTCTCAAGCGATGGGCTAGTTGAGTTGGACATGGTTCCACCAATAAACCACTTGCCAACTCTCTAGTACTCTGTCTTCGTTGATTTATGTTTGTTTCACATGACTTATCAAGCTTCATATTTGTGACCATTTTCTCTGGTCGTCATCGTCCTCCTCCTCCGTATTACTTAACTTAACGTGGAATTGTGTATTTCTCTGGGAGCATGCCAAAATCCACATTAGCTGCTTGAGACAGCCGTTTTATTCCTTTCTGCTTTGAGAGAAGAAAAATTCTTGGATTTTTTTCTATTCCTATGTATTTTTGCTCTAAGCTCTGCTCCTCAGCAGCATTGTTGTCAACTGTAACGGAAAGCAGACTGGCCCGACCGTGTGGCCCGTTTTTCAAATGTAAAACAATGATTTGAACGAAATTCTTTCAGTAAATCAATTTGACATTTCCGTTTTTAGAAAAAATTTAATGGGTTTCCTTTCTCCCGGTTACATTTATTCCACGAATTTAGCGGAGATATTACGCTATTATACTCCAGTCAAGAATACATTTAACAATGAAGCCTTTCAGAGTCGCAGATCTCACGCTCCACTCTGTTTCATTTAGGAGAAGAAAGAGAGTCGACTTTCTTTCTTCTCTCATATTTTAGCTTGAAGCGTAAACGGATTAAGACTGTGAATGGTCCCAAATTAGTGTTTTCGAACAAAAATTCTTCCCAGAACTCTGTATCAGTTCAAATTTTCCCCGAATTCGGTTCAATGGAGCTGACAATGGCTTCACTGCAAATCTTTTGGATCTATGAGCATCATGCTCATCCATATCCGACAGATTTTTTTTAGTCTAGTCTACCTGATGAGTTCTTCCGTCATCTTCATTGATGTCCCTTAGGCGGAATCTGGGAACTTTTAAGAGATCCTTGCTTTTTTCAGTTCAAATATTTTTTTGGCAAGCTATATTAGGCTACATGACTTTTTCCGCGTGTCGTTACTCTCTCTCTCTCCCTCTCTTTCTCTCACTTTCATCTTTCTCTGTTGCCGACGACTCATAAAAAATTCCGCTCCTCCACTCCGTTCCATTTCTTTTCAGCTGCTCAGCCATACCCTCTAGCGATGTCTAAGTAGCATATTATTAGAAAAATTGTAGCTTGAGCCGACTGCCAAAAGTGTACTATGTACTTCTTGAGGGAAGTTTCCTTTTTTGGAAAGAGATAGGCAATATTATGTCGCATTGACTTATATCCATTCTTCTCGAAGTAAAACTGTATTTATGCGAGACATCACATCACGTCGAATACTTCTAAATCTGATTTCTAAAAGTTCATCTCAATTTCTGTATATATATCACCCACAAATTGCATGCATATAGTATCTACTCTAAATCAGACCATTCCGTATTCTTCCTTCATCAACTTTACTCCACAAAACTTTTCATCTAATAATCCAGGCTTGAATCTACACATCATTATGAAATGAAGCTCATTTTGCACGCATCTCCTACGTTTACGTATCTAAGCACATATCTTTCTCTTGCCTTTCCTATCCTAACGTAGTATTACCGTAGACATATATATATTTTCCCTTATTCTTGTCGTCTGTTTTCACGTTTTCACCGCATCATTTTCTTCCCTCCTCGTGTTTTCCTTCCGTTAGGGAGTTTCTGGTGTGAACTCTAATATATTCATTTTTTTTCTTTCAAAAAATTGCAGAATTTTTTTTTCATCTTCACCATGCTTCATCTTCTTTCAGCAGATGGAAATCTAGTTGGAAACAATATATCCTTCTCGTGTTACGAATATACATACTTCTCTTATTTCAAATTTCCCATCTCCTCTTCTATCATTTCTGTTTGAATGAAGCGCTGAGTCATGTGAACTTTGAAACATTCACGAAGTATAAGTTATTAGGACGATGAATGCCATTTGAAACGAGTAGAATAAACCATTGTAAATGACGAGACTCTACACTACACTCTACACGCCCGTATAATCCACGAAAGTATATAGATTCGAGAAGGAAAAAGCTTGGAAGAAAATTATTATACAAGTCTAGTAGTACTAAAGGAAGAAGAAGAAAAAATCATCGAGATTCAGCCTCCTACGATATTTTTTGCGGCATCCTTTCTCTCTTCTCATTTTTTCCCAAGTATTTTTTTCTCTTAAAGGTGGATTTATCTCGTCACTAAAAAGGGAGAAACGGAAGGAGGGAAAACGACCAACTCATAAGCGAAGTGCGCTGTTATGTTATGAGTCGAAGGAAAAGTGCGGGTGTACTCAGGCGAGGAAAATGATGAGAAAAAATTTTTTCCAAATATTACTGGAAATATTGAGTTGAGAATTGTACAGTTTTATTGAAATTCTATTCAGATGACTCCGTACCAGAAAAAAAGTGGAGAGAACATTGTGAGTGGATGGAGGAAAAGAACATGGATTTTTATTCACCATCAACATCAACTCCATAGCTTGATGATGGGCTCTCTCTTCTGAAAAAAATCAGTCTGGATAGTTTCTCTCCTGATGGAGAAGTCATGTATGTGTATGATAATATTTTTGCGTGTGGTGCTACTGCTGCTGGTGGCGGCCCACGCTGAGAGAGAGAAAGGGAGAGGAACGCATAAAGTGATTTGAAATACTATTTTTATATTTCCTTTCACGGAGAACAAGTGTGAAAAATAGTGATGGAAGACAATAAAAAATACATTCGTCGAATTAATTCGCCGTTTTAACTTTTCATGTTCTCGTTTCTCTCACTTTAATGCATATTTTATAGGGAGATGTTGGTAGTTTCTGAGTGGCTATGGCTAGTGGTAATGGCTCTTCTGGATCTGTATATGCTAAACCATTCCGATGAAACGAAACTTTTTCAACTTATTTGTCATCACTTCCCAATGTTTCCAATATTTACCGATCATCACCTGCACCAAATTGAGTTTTAAAATTCAGAATAAAAAAATTTAACTTTTTAATTTTTAACTTACAACGTTGAAGAACCTTCTCAAGTGAAGAGATAGAATATATTTGAAAAGAAAATATGAACCAGTCATAATATGTAAATGAGAGTAATGATCGTATATAAAAATATATATATTCCATGACTGGCTCATTAATGCTTGTCTGCATGAAAAGCTCGAAAATCCTCAAGTCATGAGCCAAAGTCTTGTGTAAATTCTTCCATGGCGTTTCCTTCTTCCTCCACACATTTTTACAACTCATTCGGTTTAAATAGAAGTAGTAAAGTTAAAGGATGACAAAGGAGAGAGAGCGAAGAGTAAGTAATAATAAGGAAGAAAGTTCAATTCATAACCGCCTATTACAGTGCAGGAGGGCGAACGAACACGATGATGACGATGGCATTTACCCAAGTAACTATATTAAAGTATTTCTGTATCACATCATATCACATATCCTATCATCCTCCTCCTCCCTATATTATTAATGTGTGTAAAAAAAAGTTGGGAAAATTCATGTGCTCTACCAGACCAGATAATGTTCCCTATTTTTTACCATTAATGTACACACTCAACATAAGAAAAGCTGTAGATTGCTCCCCGTGTATTGTATTAGTATTGAGATAGACAGTTTCTGAGTTATGAACCCATTTAATTTCTTTCCCTTGGTTGCAGCCTTTCAAAGAATAACAAAATTAAGGGGAAAAGAAAGAGGAGACAGTGAACACCAAAAAGGAGAAAGTCAATGCTTTCATGCTCACTCTCTACCAAAAAAAATATTTCTTCCTTGTATTCTTTGAAATCGCTATCAGGTTTTTCATAAAAGTGATGCCATTTTTTTTCTCTCTCCAGACTTTTTAAACTGGAAGTGTAGAATGTCCCTACATATTACATTTTAAATTCTAAGATTCATTCAGCCCATTTTCTCCCTGTGTCTTGCCCGATGGAGGACTGAAAGAGACACTCGATAGGAATTGTAGAGAGAATGAATGTAGTGGCGTTTTTGAATGTAATAAGAAAATGTTTTTCAAACGAGTCAGGATCACCGTAGGATTTTCTCCTTCTCCACAATCCCAATATCTTTACCATTTCTCGGACTTTTGGGAGATTGTAGAAAGTTTGAGAAAATACTACAAGATAATATGGTGTCGCATTGTTAACGTTCAACCATAATAGTTGGGAGCAGCTCATATTGCCTTTTTTCCCGTTGCGAATGTATTGAACAATTTGCTTCTATGTTCCATTATTATGGCAACATTAATGGTTTGGTGGTGCTGGTGCTGGTGCTAGGGTTGCTTGCTTCTTCTCTTGTAGTTGTGTGTAGCTTGCTATTAAAAAATCTCGAGTCGTTTACTTTATATGGATTGTCTTGAAGAAGGGTTAAGATTGGGACATTTCTTTACTTGGAAGCATCGCCTCGTCCTCACTTTATTTTGGAATGTTAAGGCATGGCAGAAGACATGCCCTTTCATTGCCAGTCTTTAATGGGGTCAAGAAAAAAAAGAGAGGGACCTCCCACAGCACAAAGGTTTCTAATAATGGGAGCCAATAAAAATGCCATAGGACTCTCTTGCTGTGACTCAAACTTAAGTTTAAAAGTAGAGGAAAAGGAAAAAAAGACAGAGAAAGAGAAAGGGAAAACGGACAACTAGAAGGAAGACCATCATCGTCATTATCACCATTAGAAAGTTCTAAGCACTTGACGATGACCGCCAGCATCGCGCTAAGGAGGCATAATAAATGTAATAGAGGGTCGGAGAGATTATAGTCGAGCAAATCCTGTTTTCAGCTCTGATGTTCTTCCTTTTGCTCTGTCTTCCTTTTGCCAGTGATAATATATGGGTTTGGAGGGAAGAAGCCTTGTACAAATATTAAGTGAAATTGTTTGTTCGCTACCGTTATATTTTTTGTTGGCCGCTCATTAGGCCCCATCAAATTGAATGTTTTTTTTCGAGGCCTTTAACAATCAGCGTTTTTCAGGAGAAAATCTTGTTGAGAACTGGGAGTGGGAGAGAAGATTGCTACTGCTGCCCTATTATAGCAATTGTGTGTACCTTCTCTTGAAAATTGAAGATTGGGCTTTTCATTAGAGGAAAGGCATGGTCTGATTCTCACGACACTAATGGCATTTTCTAACGTACGACGTGCTTCTTGTTTCTTGTGAAGCGTCGTCACCAAGTGTCAAATAATTAAATGTTTCGCGTAATTTCACTTGTGCGAGCCTTTGACTTCAACCTTACTCTCATTTAATTCTTTTATTGCTATTGCTATTGCTATAGGTGGACTTTCATCGAGGATTATTGGATTTCTTTTCGAGATGAGTTAAGTAGCAAAATACTCGAGACTGTCAATGCAATTTTGAAAAGAAAACCTAATTTAGATGATTACCACAAGTCCTCCATCATTAGAGTGTTCTTTAAAAAAAAGAGTGTTTTTATTCTACGCCTTTTCAGACCAAGAACTTTCTGTGAAACAAAATTGCCGGGGATTTTTATGAGATGCTTGTGGAATTTAGATAGGGATCGTGATGAAAAAGTGTAAGGTTACCATTTTGTGGTTTTGGATGATCTATGTCTTGGCATCCAACTTTAAATGACTTTTTTGTTCACCAGCCAACTCAGAGGCCAATAATGCTTTTTAACCAAGTTTAGAATGATGAATGAAGAAATCCAAAGCTATTTCACGGGTCAGTCGAAGATTAATCGGCAGTGAAGAATAACTTATTATTCAGTACTTTGCTATGGATATTATTCATGATGCACAGAGAAATGAGTTATTATTTAAATGTTTGCTGAAAGCTGTAGCTCCTCCATGCTTTATTAATTCATTGCTGGTCAGTTCACGGTCTGTAAAGCGATGAAATTCATCAAAACAGGATTTTCCTTTGAAGGGGCCACAACTCATTAGTTTTAATCCAGCTTGAAAGCATCACCACAGGGGGTCAACAAACCCTTAGTTAGTGAGATGTACTGCTGTGATGCAAACTTTATAATGATTTTTGCGAAATTCCAATTTTCACATTTTGAAGTTGTGGAAGCCCTGCGGATGGAAAACTTTTAGCTTGTTTACACACACGCTTTCACAATTGAATTTTATTCATTGACTTTTTGTTTTATTTATGGCCTGGAAGATGGGAATATGTCATGCATCTCTCTATACATTATTATGTACGTAGGTAGCTCTCCGTACTCCTTATAATCATAATGTTATTAATTATACAAGTTTAACGGATGCCTTCTAACGTCACTAGGCAAATTTTGAGTAGAGAGTGTTCCACTTTCCAAAAATGGAACTAAGTCTTGTCAAATATTAGCTCTAAAAACAATTCAAAACTTCAAAAGAATTCCGGGAAAGTATCCAGTTCAATAGCTGATTTGTACACACACATCCGTCGAATCCCTTCGAGCTCAATCGTTTCGCAAGTCATTCATGATTCCCTTTACATTTTTTTGGCTTGATTCGGTTCGAATTTTTCAGAATATTCAGCAAAAACTACTTCACTCAAAATTTTTAAAAAGACGTCCAACCATTTTTACGCTCATTCCACTACGTGGCGTGATAGTAAATCGTTGATCTTCATTGCGCTTGGGGAAGTTGATGTGAAAAGTACATTAAAACTGGTGAAAAGTATCGCGTTGCACTTCAACTTTACGGCCGTGTGGAATTTTTTTACACCTCGTTGAAAGTCAAAAGCTTTAGCGTTAATGCAACTCTGCACTTTCCCCTGTTTATGTATTTAACGATGCATTCATCTCATATGATTCATGTGCTCCAGGGGATCGAACTTTTTCTACTGTTAAGCTTCAGCCATTTTCTGCGAGTAAAAGTAAACTATGGAGGGGAAAAAAACTTTCCCCCTTTTTTCCCCTGTCATCTTCATAACAATGCAATATGGTTTGACGTCTTTAAAATCTACAGAAAGCCATTAAATGCAGAATAATGCAATGAAAATGAGCTGCGACGCACTAGATACTTATACATTCCCTCTATTATTGTGCATTTAATGCGGAAAGGAAAAAAAAGTAAACTTTTCCTAAGCAGTGAACTAACTTTCCTTCCTCTCCGCCATTTCACGGACAGTCACATCGCATTTATTATCCAGATAGCGTGGTCTGGTCTTGGTCGACTCTGGCAGAGTCAGTCAGTCAACCCTCCTCTTGAAAACGGTGTTTACACGCACTATTTATGATGAGTTGATAACCCTCTTCACTTCCCCTTTATTTCACCCCCATTACTTTCTCTAACGGAGTGAGCAAGAAAAAAAACAACATGAAGGGAAATATATAATCTTCCTTAGACTGTGACAGTCGCCCTTCTCTTTACTTTCACATAATATTACTTGGTTATACTTATATATAATGCATATACTCAACTTCCATCTTACTTTCCAATTTGCCAGAGGGAAATATGGGAATGGAAGTTTAATGTTGGCGTGATAACTTGACCGACAATACTTACATTTCACTGAAAATAAAAAATGAATGTTGCTGAGTTACCGCTCTACGATTGGCACACTCTTCTTCAAAAATATTTTTGGGACTTTTTCTGAAGAATATTTCCTCTGATCTCTGCAAGTCACATAAATACGTATGAAGTGAAAGCAATGCCTCCCTAATTATTGATATTAGGCCTCGCAATTCTCATAAACTTGAAGAGAATCTCATAGTCTGAAATTAATTTATCCTCTTCTGAATTCCACTTTAGTAATCTAAACTAAGTGTTGTTCTCTTGTTCCTCAAATTCCTGATACTTGTCTCGCTCCATTAGAATCTTAAGAGGAATGCGATCTCTGCTCGGATGCTCAATTGTGTATATATCAGAGGTAGCAGTGAAGCTGCAATGCTTTCATTAGAAAATGTATTAAATTGCTCAAAGGAACTTCCTAAAGCTGTCGGAAACAATGCATGAGTTAAAAAATCGTGTTCGGATAATCATAGGATCACAGTAGTAGTCCTGCATGTGTCCTGACGTGTCATCGAGCAAGTCAAAATGTTAAGTAAGTAGGGAGAAAGGAAATCAAAAAGGATTTTTTTTATATTTTTTT
>JAHZNI010003237.1:0-20779 GCA_027744415.1 Seira ritae | reverse complement strand
TATTGTATTGATGTTCTTCATCAATACTTATCTTACATCAGTGTACGGCGAGTCTTGCGGAATGTCAATTTTTCCGCTAACAATAGCCAATGCAACGGAATCATTTCTTTCGTAGACTATGTCATAGGGCGATTTGAAGAAGCACAAGGCAAAAAGAATGCAGCCCAAAGACTACAAAATGTAATATTTTTAAAGTCAGAAAAATCGAAAGGAAAAACAACTTCAGTATTGAATTGAGAAATACTATTTTGCGCATAAGCAAAATTCATACCCACACATCAGTCCTCTCATCTATATCAATCTGGGATGGAATGTTAAACAATTCAGGCGCTCGATAAGGCATAGATGTTCGCTCAGCCGCCATTTCCTCGTGTCGACGAGCTTCAGTAGTATTGGTTATCTGAACGTTGGCCTTTGTTACCGACCCTTGTTTAAAAAATAATTTTTAATTCATTTATCGTCCACCACACATCTCAATTTCAAAGCGAATCAATCACGTTCGCACTTAGCACAGAAAAGACGGAGAATTTCTTTCTCGCTGAAATGTTGTTTCCTCGATTCTCTACGAGAGAGTTCATGGGCTAAGGTGCCCCGCTAGAATTTCCCGCATACATATATTATAATCATACCGTTTTATTTTAACAGTTTCGAATGTGAGTTGTTACGTAAATGAAACTTACAGGGTAATATGGAAGGATGATCAAGACCTCTGATGTGGTATCCTCCAAAGGATCCGACTTTCCCTTTAAATCATAATCTATTAACTCCAGGACAGCGGGATGTTGCACGTTTTTGTGTGCTTCCACCTCTGCCATTGCAATCCTCTGATCTTCTGTACTGTGGCACCGTATTCTTTTCAAGGCATATAAATCATGACTAACTGTGTCTTCAATCAAATCGACAGTGCTAAATCCTCTGGGAAAAGGGAAAATAAGAAAGAACAGAATTCATTAAATAAATTAATACAATGCGAGTCGTTTAAAAGAATCGCGAGTCAGTGCATACCCTTCCCCAAGTCGCTCTCGAATCCAGTAAGATTTTCCATTCACCACCAACCTTTCTTTGGAACATAAGCACCCCATTCGCATAATTAAATTTAATCCGATACTGTTCATTTTGAATATTTGAAAGTGAAAGTTCTGATACGTTTGTACAATGAGACAGCTACGGATTCTGGGATTCTTCAATTAAATCCCATCCTATTCTTTATTTCAAACTCTTATTTTTAAGCGTACACGTCTCGCAAGGTTTTCAAAAGAGATAAATCACAGCTTATTGGTTGTATCTCTTCCTCTTTAACTGTCAACCCTTCACATTTTACTAGATCGAAGACTGTTGTTTTGACCGTCCTTAATTAAAATTAGAGACCATATTAAACCACACTCCAGAATTGCGAGTAATTACTGGAAAATGGGAAAAAATCTATTCCAAAAGAAGAAAACGAAACCACCACCGCATATCATTAAAATTGTTGCTGGTGGACTGAATGCCAACAGAATAATTTTTTGTCATATGTTTAGACCTAGAACAGAACAGAAGAAAGTAGGTACATCTATATATGTATGCATAGCTATTCTCTGACAGCCTAGCATGAGAATAAAACACCATCACATAAAACTATTGATGTTTTATAAAATGTTTTTTTTTGTAGAATAACCAGAGGTCTGGCCTGATGCGCTGGTATGATTTTAATATCCATTGGCATTCCGCAACACATGCGCCGAGGAATTATGCAAATAAATTCGAATTTAGTCGAATCTCGAAGAATTTGGGACACATTATTTAATAAATGAAAGATGTGGTGTGATCGTTTCTTACATAATCAAATTATAGGTTATTGTGGGCTGCGGACTGCTGGGCTGGAAAGGTTGTTTCAGTATGCCCCGATTTACCGTATTTGTTTAAAGAAAACATGACGAATTCCCTTCTGTCCTTTTTTCTTTGGTCTTGATGCTTGGAGTTAGGAGAAAACAGGTTATAGTCATGGTTAACTGTCGTTGGAGTGGACGTCCTAAAATGTGAAATTTTCAGTGAAAATTCTAACCACATGTTTCATCTTCATGTACTCAGTACTTTAATAATTTGCTCTCGCTCCCCTGAGTCGCAATAAATAGTCATCAATCATCATCATCATCAATAAATGATTCGCTAAAACACGTATTAACATTGAATTAATGCGCATTAAACGTACAAATAACTATCAAATCCGAATAATTCCATTTACTAAAGGTCGGAATTCAGAATTCCTTTGCAGGGAATCCCATAATTGCTTATTCAACTAATTGCCTTTTAATTTTTTGAAAAATTACTAAGGTCAACAGAAAAAGATACCTTTACCACTGATCATTCCCCGATCGTACAATTCCAAAATGCAAAGTTGTTTTTTGCTCCCGCAATTATTTTATTTACAACAACCAACATCGTTCGATCTACTTGTTGATACCCAGGAAAACGATGCACATCTGAAAACAACTTTCATACAATAATCACACGAGCTTTTGCTTCTAGCTCGATATTATTATATGATCTTCTTTTCTCTTTGATAATTGAGATTTTTAGATTTATTAAACCAAATGTGTTTTTTCTTTGCGTACGATAGGGAACAACTAAGAATAAAGCATCAGGGAAAAATGAATTCTTCGGTTAAAGATATTCATAAAATCTGCGGTGTTGACCAAAAGTGTTCTCTCTAATTCTTGCATTTTACCAAGTCCGTCTAAATCTTTAGCCGAGCTAGCGATTTAATTTGTTTTTGTTGTTTCGCAAATATTTTTTGCATGATTTCAATCAAAACAGATTATTGTTCTAATTCTAAATTTGGGAATATATTAATAAAATGGTTGACACTTGACACTGTTTTACTTGTTTGAGATGATGATGAATTATCAATAACAATAAGCTTTTACCATTTCGTTCCGTTTGGGGTTAAAGATGCTTTTGGAATGCATAATTAGCGCAGCAATGGTTTTTGCATCTTATGTTTCGTATTTAGTTAGATGTTTTTCAATTTTTTTCAACTCTTGACTTGAATATATTGCTAAATCGGTGAACTAATCACCTACCCACGAAATAATTTAACCTTGAGCCATCGAATTTTAACTTTTAATTAACATGTCGGTAAAGGGATTTAACGTCTTCAGAGTTCAGAGCAATCAAATATGATTGGACGTTGATTTCAAATATGAATTAAAAGTCTTGACAATTTCAGCTTGGCATCATAGCATCTGGTTATTTTCAGTGCCAATCAGTTTCAAAGTTTATTACCTACATACTGTATATAATTCAATTTACGATACAACTTTTATATTTAATTTAATTTATATTTATACAGACGATATACAAACAAATATTTATGAAGAAAAAGCAGTACTATACATATTATGTACGTCTAAGCGCATGACGTGTAAAGGATCGCAAGCGAATACTCGTCGGTAATCACAGCTACTCATTCGTGTAATCAAAACCGCTAAATGCAGTATGCAATTAAGGAAAGAGTCACATCCCCGTCACGAGTCACGAGGTCCACTATGGAGTCTCGGGACCGAGACTAATTAGACTAATTTCGAATTAAAGCTTGTATAAAATCTTTGAAGATAACTCCATCCTGGAAAAGTAAGTTTGTACATCAAACAATAGTAAGTTTGTTCAAACAAGCAAATACATATATTCCAATTCCAATAAGATATGATTTTTCCGTTACGCTTAATTCTGTCTGACTGAGTAAATCATGAAGAATAATTAATATATTCCCTTTTTGATTACTACAATGCATTGATTGTTTTGGGCCACACACGGCATGTCTGAGTCTGAATGAAGATGTTTTCTAGTAAAGGTCATTTGGACAAAGACTGATTTTACATTTCAGTATCTTGTTTGACCAAATGGGCATCAAAATATTATTTCTTTTCCTAACATTTCATATATTCATACACATACGTTTCAAAACAACTGATCACATGAGCATGATAAGCAGGAGGATTTTATTAAAACGCTGTTTATAATAATTGTCTTTGTAGGTATCCTGTCAATTCTCAGTCAACAAAGAATAGGCTTGAGACATTATGTATCGCCATTCCGGAAAATTGTCTTCATTCAACCACTAATCACTGATACTTTTTATTGGCGTATATGATTTAACTATTTAACAAGAAAATTTATGACGAGAAGATTAGTAATGAGCATCTGCCGATCGACCTTTTTATGACTTGGTCGTAGTCGTGGTCGTGAGGATTGCATAGAGCATGGGCAACACATATTACTTAATTGTATGCTTGAAACTTAAAGGTACCTTTTTCTACTAAAAAGAAATACAATATAGATACTTATTTAATTCCATTAAAGAGATTGCATGATATCGATCCTAATATTGTGTCACAAAAGAACCTCGGTGCTTAAATAGCACTTACCATACCATACCTAAATAAAAAAAATTAGAGAAAAAACCATACAGGGTTTCATTTGAGCCAGCCTCATGCACTTATATGCATTAAGTTAATGGTAGCGAAGCGAGCGATCTAACCAACGTTTTATCATTTAAATTGACAAAGGTAGTTTATGCTATCATTGTATTTATCATCCATCATTTCATAGTGCATGAAAAGCATCCCATTCAGCTTCAGCAGTCCTTCAACCCTACCCGTAATGCTGGACTTGGACGCGGTGCGTCTCATGGTCTCATGAAAGAAACTACTTCATCAGGAATTCCGACATTCGCTGTCAGTCGCGTCTAACTTACTACTCAGTCAAGAACTAGTTCAAAGATACTTCTTATCGTTTAACTAATTACTAATACGTATATTCATTATTCTATTACTGGAAAAAGCGCTTCTTTGTTGATTCTTGCGCTCTTAATACAGAACAACCAAGCGTTGAACTTTTCATTTTCAATGTAGACTTTTTTATCAGGAAAATTAAGATAAGAAAGCAATTTAAGAATTTCGAGGCTCGTGCTAAAGATAGCAATTTTAAAACAATAGTTGTCAGCATTGAAAAAGTGACGAAGTAAAGACTTGAAACATGCCTCCTGTACCAGGACCAAACCCAAATCCGCGGCCTACGTCGGCCGCACAAATGAACCTTCTTGCAAGAAAAAGAGCTGCATTTGCGAGAAAAAGAACAGCGACAATCGTTTCCGAGGAACTTCCAGCGGTCTATCGTGTGGAAAATTTAAGAGAGCATGAATTCCCTGTAGTTGGAATGATTGTTCATCCCCGTATTATTCCAGGATTTTCGTACAGGTAAAAAATTGCAGTACAGAACACGATTTCTTTTTTTTCCTTCCACTTTTTCATAACATTTTTGTTTTACTTTATCATCAGAGTACGACCTCTGAACACCACGAAATATCTCTTTAACGGAAGGGCTCTTCAACTTCTTCAAATTGGTTTGGGTTACGGAAAACGAATCACATTTAAGGCGGACAACGGAACAAAGAATGGAAATGAGTAAGAAAACCAAGGAAGGAGTACTTATTTCATAAGCATAATATATTCAGTGTAAAGTATGATCTTAATTTTTGATTTCATGTATTTGACAGAAACTATTTCTGGAGTGACTCGAGAGCAGAAGGATTCGGATTTGAGTTGTCAGTTATCGCACCCGGAGATAAATTTACTGTTATTGATGCTCATCACAAGGAAATTGGAAACTGTGAAGTCATTTGTGATAAGGTAAGGACGGAATTACATTATATTGCGACCAGGCCAAGTCAAATGGTGACTTATTTTGGGGCAATCTGCGATGGGATGTTTTTATCCATTTATGTAGCTTGAAAGCCCTAGAGAGAATCATTTCTACCTGGTTTTTTGTGGTTGCTGCTTTATGGCTATTAACTATAACGTAAATATTTGTTGGAAATTTTAGGAGCCTCAGAAAGAGCAATCACATTTAATGTGGCCAGATGGGACAATCGAGAAGTGGGTCGTTGTTCATATAAAATGCAAGGTTATAAAGACATAACATTATGCTAATATTTCATAATCTTGTAAATAAATTCTCATTAAATTCGGTATTATTAGATAATAAAACTAAACAGCCATTCATTTTCCAATTTCCGTGTTTAGATTGAATGGACGGAGTGTGGCTCAATATCTGAGGACTGCATCACGGGAATCGCTATCGCTTCAAAGAACACGCGACAAGGAGCTGCAACATTGATTCGAATTATGAATTGCAAAATGAAGCATTCCAAAAAGTACAAAAACTTTGTGACGTTAATGCCAGGTGTGGATTCACACACACGAAGGATTACCGTATCTGGCGAGGACATCCCTGTTACGTACACCATCAGCGGACTACTTAACCATGAATTTCCAGTTATCGGTGAGCGAAAACCAAGACAAGAACTTTGAAATGCTTTGCTTTTCGCCAAATCGCTTAATCCCCCAGAGTAAAAATAGGAAAGAAGTTATAAAGAAGATTTCGCATATTTGATGGCGTAATCAATCCCAATGTCGATGAGTAATTAATACTATGCATGCAGTTCACCTCTAAACTGCCTTCCATTCATTCCAGTTGAAACTCGTCTTTTGAGGAGAGGGCAGGGCAGTGGCCTGCTTGTTTGTTTTAATCCCCTTATCAGTCTTTAAATGTCTGCTTAGAAAAGAGAAACCAATTTAGGATTTCATCAATGACAGATGCAGATGAGAATGGAAAATTACGTACACGCATCCATGCATGACATGGAAAACTGTTTTATATTTTCTTCAAATGATGCTCGTCAATAGTTTTCGGCACTTTGGAGGAAAGGCAAAAATGTTTTTGCTTGGGATAGCAAACAAATATGTTTATGGCTTGAAGGCAAAAATTTGAAAAATATTTATTGTGAAATATTTTCTGGTAAATCACAGGAACCTATGTGGACAAACGCATCGTTCCAGGCTTTCATTACATTGTCCGACCAGCACATGCAAAAAATCCTTTGTTTGGTGGAAAAGCATTGAAGCTTCTTACTGTCGGTCGTGGATATGGAAAGAAGTTCATTTTTGAATCCGAGAATAGAAACTCGAATGGAAACTATTTCTGGAGTGATAGTTACCCTGAAGGTTTTGGATTCGCGCCAAAGGCAGTATTTGAAGGACATAGGTTCCGTATTTTAGCTGGAGATGATGAACTAGGAATTGCAACTGTAAGGAAGGCTGCATCCCCACAGGTATGAAAAGAAAAATGCTCTTGTTTTAAACTTATGATGCCAAGAAGACATAACTAATTATTTTTTCTGGGGGTTCAGATTGAAATAGAAAACGTTTGTCTGCCGGGAGGAGGCATCCAAAAGAGATTGCGCATTGAGGTATCTTGCATTCTACAAATCGGCACGGTCACCATCAGAGCCAGTAAGGTGTGCGGCACAGCCGTAATTGTCCGGAAGACATTGAATGGTACTGCAGTAGTAAAAACGATTGAAAACCCTGGACTCGACACTCAACTCACTTCAATTCTTCGTCATGTTCCTGGAGAGCTCCGTTTTGTTGCTTTTCGGCATCAGGCATATGTCTTGGAACAGGAATATCCTGACAGTGAAGACGAAGGCAAAGAATTAAAGGACAAGAAGTAGTCAATGAATGGGGAAAGTAAAGGATATGGTCATTGATTACAGGGAGAACTTACATAAATCTTGCGCGTTTTTTATTAAATCAACAAATAATTTATGGATAAATAATTTTATTTTAAAATAACGATTGATTGATTGATCGGTTCAAGGTCAGTAACATTTCTCAAAAATTTATTCCTCTATAGGTAAGGCTTTTTTAAACCTAGAGTGTTAAAGTAAAAAAACTCATAGTTAAGTCATAGTTAGATGTAAAGGATGTACTAGTAGTTTCGTCATAATTTCTTATGTTTTGATTACTAACCTCATCTTCATCTATTTCATCTATTCTACTGTCAAGATGCATGTATATTTGTGCAAATAAAAAGTAATATTTTACTCCATGAATATCAATGATTTACTATGTCTGTGCTTCGTCTGCCGGCATTTGATGCAAAAGCATCAATCAATCAACTCTCGTCATTTTTTTTATCTCATCATTAAAAATGATCTTACTTAACAGAAGAAGCATTTTCTTGATAACCTGGTCAAGTCATTTTCACGCAAAATGCAGATTTTGTATGCATCTCAGCACATTTGAAATTTTGTGATGAGAAACAGGTTCTATGCAAAATGGACCTTGTATCGGGAACGAAAATGTTGCAAACAACCATAATCAGAACAATGCATAATTTCTTTGCATCGCAGAGTTGCAAAGCTGCAGCTTTGCTTTGGCTACAATCTCTCCATCAAATGTTAAAAAAAACAAAAAGGGAATTAACCCTTCCAACTTGATAACGCAGTATGCACTAATTGCCTAATATTTAACTGTAAAGGTAAAATATTTTTTACGCTTCCTTAACATTTATAATAAGTCAATCAATCCAAATCTTGTGTTTTGCATCGAGCGAGACAAAGATCACCAAGTGTCTTGTATAATATCAAGAAACCAATTCTGCAATGCAGTATCTTTCGGGATAGGGTAGTGAACAAAGAATGAATACACAAACTTTCATGAATATGGTGCACCTGCATGAATAAATCCCTGCTTGAACAAATATTATATAGTTTTTTGTTTTATTATTATATACAAGGTGCCCACTTCTAGACACTCATAATTCATAATTTCGCAGTGAGAACTCCTCTCGTTTTCATTCCGAAATGATAGTGGAAATTAACTTTTTCATAGACCCCCATAGTCTTAGGCCTGACCTGGCCGAGACGAAATTCCCAGTTAATGAAGGAAGCAAAACTCAATTAAGAAAAGGAGGAGTTTGCAATAATGTAAATACTAGAAATTCAGACAAGAAGTCGATTATTCAGACTCGTAGTTTGCAGCTTATGAGTAATAAATTGTTTCAAGTGTCGATGTAGACGATGATATTGATCATCTTGTGATTTAATAGTCAAAAATAGAGGGTACGAGAAATGAGAAATTTCAATGAAAAAGAAACAATGAAAATGTGAAGAGAAAGATTAGTAAAGGGAACCCCCCATTCATGATCTCAAAGCTCATCGTATTGTTAGCGAAGTAAAGATTTCAATTTCATTATTAGCACATTTTATTTTGAAATCCGTTTGTACGCGTCTTATCATCCGACCGACAGAAGGGGAAGATGTATCAAAATGCGGATGCATTACTATTAATTTGAAAGATGGTGCTAAGTCGTCCTTTGACTTTGATTTTTGCTTTAAGATGCGACAAAAGAAAATTTGAGCCATGCATGCATTTACACCAAAGTTAGCTTGTGCTTGGGCACTTGTTGTAGCCCAAAGTGGTAGGTACTTTATTGTGACTTACCCGAATGCATATTAAATATCTTTTGAGATAATTGTAGGAGAAGTGATTTCCTTTTCCCTAAGAAAAAGTTTCACTGGCTATGACACTGCAAGTAGGACACAGATACCGAACTCAACATTTGATTTTTATAGTTGGAAAAGGTTATAAAGCGTCATGACTAAAATGGGTGAATGTTCAGTAGATAAGTAGAGGACCTCACGATTAGCATTTTAAAATATGGGTGCCTATACTACTTTTAGCCGCTACTTTTGGGTCGTGGTAGGTGTATCATGTTTTGTAGTTAGCACATCAGCATCTTTATTTTCGGGATTTGCCCCGTCGCCCCAGAAAAGATGGATACAGCAGAAAGAAGACCTTTATCGAAACAATGTTTCTGAAATTCAAAGTAGTAGAAACCCTAAATGTAAGTAATGAGCTTTCAAAATTATAAAAAATAAAAGTTTCAAGCAAAAAATAATCATATTGTTTTATTCTCAGTTTTCCCCTTACTGAGCTTTGTCACTATTCCATCGAGTACATGCATGACAGACTCTGGAAGCGTAGGGTCTTGTATGAAAAAGTAATTCGCGGAAAAAATTCCACTTTTTGTTCTAATACAAATTTGGTTTTATGATAACTTAAAAGAGACCTTTTTGAACAGTTCGAAATGTACACGACAAGGAGGAATGGCTTCAGGTTCGTGTGGAATGAGCTTCGGAGTCTGCTGCGTGAGTAAGTTTGAATTGGAATTGCTAACTTTCTTTTCGAGAAACCTTTGTGAAACTTGATCGTGATTGTCTAATTGCTACGTTCATTCTCCCTATTAGTTAACAAAGTTTGCTCTGGAAATGGCAACATTGACACAGTTACACTCAATGGAACTCATCTGTTGAGTCCGAGCATGTTCACAGAATTATGTCGGTATGAAATTCCTCGTCAAGACGGAGTTTGTCAAATTCGTTTGGATTTCAACGACTTTAGTATCGACCAAGGTCCCGATGCACAAACATTTGGAGATTGTAGCACGGATACTTTTACTGTTAGTGGAGCTTCCAACGGCATTGTAGGGCCCTTGTGCGGAGATTTGAAAGGACAACACAGTACGAGTCAAACACTACTGATGCTATTTTTTATACGAGTTATAATCTCGAGTAATACTAAATTTAAAAATTTTCCCCTGGAACAGTGTACTTGGACTATGGGACGAGCGACAAAATAAATCTGGATTTTTTCCTGCAAGCATCAATGTCTCAGAAATGGGATATTTCAGTGACCATGATTCGTTGTGACTCTCTTGATAAGGGTAAGTTGTCTTGGGGTAAACTGAGACACGAAATAAAACGCCAAGTTCTTCAATGATTTTGTGTTCTCCCAACAGCTCCTACTGGATGTCTTCAGTTTTATACAACGCAAACAGGAATGGTCAAGTCATTTAACTACAATAACATGATTCAGTTAAATAATCAGGATTACACGGTCTGCGTCCGTGCGCAAGTCGGCATGAGAAAGATAACAGTAAGAAATTGTCGAAAAATGATTGATTAAATCATGGTAATGATAAATTACTTATATATATGTAACTGTGTTGTGGTAATTTTACAGTGGAAACCTTGCAACACAAATCCATCAACGACTACGGACTTTATAATATCCGGTGGTCCTCCAGCCATCAATCCTGCCGGTGGAAACGTTGCAGGAATTCCACTCTCCGGAGATAATTGCAGTTTAGATTGGGTGATGGTGCTAGGTCAAAATAAATACTGTGGAAGTCAATTTCCTGACAGTGTCTCATGTAAGCTAATATTATAAACAATCTTATCAGCAAGAGATGTTTAATGATAATTAATGGGATGATATTTCTTGATAGCTACATCTCAACCATTTATTTTACAAGTTCACTTTAACGAGTATGAACTGCCACCTCCACCGCCATGCACCGTACCTCCTCCATACGCCTGTCCTGGAGTTCCTGATGACCCAAGTGCGCCTCAACCAGATGCGCTAAACACGGGGTTCTGCCTGAAGTACTCGCAGTCGCCTTTTTAAATGCAACAGTGCCTATTCTAGTTTTGCCCCATATTTATTTTTTATACAATGAACAAGATGTTATAAAATGTTGTTTCGAGTGAAATAAAGATCTTCAAACGATTTCCCAATTTTCGATTTAAAATACATTTGTTTATTTATAACCTCAATTTGCAATTACTACTTACTACACAATATATTAGATTAACAAGGTATAAAGACATTTTATAGAATAAGTAAAACAATTCCATCAAACCGAAGCCATGAATTAACATAAAACGGACGAAACTAAGTGAAATCATCCAAGGATTTAACTTAAAATGTGTGAGAACTAAATTCACTAAAATCGGTAAACTTAAAAGCTGCATACGCAAATCTATTTATATGAGAATACATTTTGTACGTAACTTGTTAGTACGTAAAAACTTAGTCGAACGCATTTCACTTCACAAAAGCTTCCGGAGGAATTTTTCCTTGTTCTTTCAGCTGAGTAAAGACGAAAGCACTTTGGTCGAAGTTCCAGGCATTTTCTTCCAGACATCTAAAGGAAAGATTTCAATTTTACTAATAATTTTCTTATGGATAAAACGAAACAACAAATAGCCAATCATAAGCACAATCATGATTGCTTCGGTTGAACTTACTTTCTTGACCATTCCGCATTCATGCCAGATTTTTCGCAAAAGGAATTGAGCATTACTTGCTTTTCACTGTCGTTAGGAACTGCTCCTGGTACAACAGAGGTAGCAATTGGAATTACTGGAGCTGGACAAGGCACGGCCGCCGTTGGAATGACCGCTGCAGCTGGAGCTGATATAGGCTTGAATGCTCCCTAAAATATGAATGAAAATACACAATGTTGGCTACTGAAGGTTTGTTTTTAAATGTTGTGACCAAAAACCTTTAACTCATTAATACCTTCAATTGATCAGACGTAGGATTCGTCACGAAGTATAGTTCGTTAACTATTACAAATCCGCCATTTAAGGGTACAATCGCAAACGTTCTCGAGAAGTAACGAACAGGATTACTTCTTTCTTCTCGCTCTTTCATAAGACCAACCACATTAAACAAGATGAAATTTTCCTAAACACAAAAAACACAGTGTTGCATTTGAAATGAATATTTTATAGGAAGGACGGACGAGCAGTCATCAATAAATGAAAGCACGAGACTTACCACAGCCACTGGCATATCAATCATAATTGATGATGGATCATGAGTAGTTTTCGGCAGTTTCTGAAGAAACGCTACGATGTCCAGCTTTCCTTGATGTAGCAATTTGTATTTTCTATGCTTGTCATTATTTCTAAAAAGATTGCGGCTGTCACCCAAGTAAGCGCTTAATCTAGAAAATTGTAAATTAAGGTTAAAGACTTTTAGAGATTTATGACCACTATCTATTTCCAGTTATTTCTTCCTGATAAATTACTTTTTGCTAGGATCCATTTGAGAAACGTGACCTTGTTGAGCATACGACGACATCAAAGACATTGTTGCTGTTTCATGGTATGCTTGCACAAGCGGTTGTCTGTCGTCTGAGTCATAGCAGGCTAAGTACTGTTCCCAAAATGTTAGCACAACTTTCTTCGCTTCTTCATTGCAAAAGGATGACCCTCTGATTTCTGGCATCCGTGCCGGTTCATTCACTTCAAAAGTGACTGGCGGGGGAATGTCCACTCCGTCCTGGAAACACGTAATACGTAACTTTCGCAAAGTGTGTTTATTATTATCAATATCTGTATACGAATTCTGGTGATTTATAGAACTTACAAGTTTCGTCACTTTTGGAAAACGCTTTCTCACGTCACTGCGAATAAACAGACATAAACTGACTTCTCGAATCAACTGACTTCTTTCTGAAATAACGATAGAATCAAAGCCACAAACAACGGATGCTGAAAACAACAACCGCGTATGCAGAGCAGCTTCTACCGCTTTTCCTTCTCATAAATCATGGCTGTTATTATTATTAATTATTATATCTCTTTTACAGAATTTCAGTCCTTGCAACGCAAAGGCAATGTGAAATGATTTCTTTACGAGCCAGAACCAACAGGATTTCCATCTTGGAATTTGGAAACCACTGGAACTATTGCTTTTAACAACCTTGGTACCCCTACCAAGCAGTCCCAGTTTTAGAGCTTGCTTTCTCTAAACGAACAAAAGGTTAAGAAAAAGAAAGACAGCCCGACCTTTTCAGATACACGAGGTCCCACTAAAATGAGATGGTTCAATGACTGCAGCTCGAAGCTAAACACAATTTTTTTGGAATGAGATATCATTGATGGATAGCCATATATGACCACAAAGTCTGCCGAAACACAACGCCTGAGAAGGGCAGGAATATTAAAGGCTACAGTCCACCTTCATTCCGAGACGGGCTGGGATTTTTAAGGGTGCCGAAGCACCGAATAATGGCTTGATAAGCACGAAGCTCCACCAATGTGGAAAGCCATATAAGGCTTTGTAGGAGTAGGAATAAATATTCCTTATATACTGGCTAACGGTCATTTCAAATATTGACGATCAACTCACAGACTCTCACAAGAGAGCAAGTGGCAGTATAACCGCCGGATACGGATTCATTGTGCAAGAAGATTTTAGAACAGTATGACCGAGCCACCAATCATATCGTAAACAATAGCAAATATCTAAACGATCTCGGTTTTTTTTGTGGAATAAGTCCTATAAATCTTGCCAGTCAGACAAGAGGTTCGGCTAATGTACGTCATAATGACCATCTAAAAATGAATTAAACAAATACAGGAAAACAAATTCAAGCTCATCAGTCATTTCACCGCAACACTTTGAGTTGTGAGCCCCTAAACTGTCCTTCAATTTTCAAATTTTCCTCTAAATACGCCGACAAGTGGCAAATAGACCGACTTTAAAAGCTCTAAAGCCAGGACATGCATATTCAAGGGGAGCCAAGTTAAGTTATTTGAATGGCATGTCATTGCCAATTGAATTTTCGATTTGATACAGAAATAATAAAATTCTGGACCGTAAGAATGTCATTCCTAAAAATCTAAATAAATGTTCATATAGGAGCCAGCTAAGCAGAAGCTGTGCATGAAATTTCAAACAAAAAATGGTACCATAAATGGATAAAATGTAGCAAAAATGAAATGACCTGATATATTTATCCTTTTCGGTATAATTGTTGCACATGGGATTTTCTTCCAAAATAACTTCAACAATTTGCATTCCATGAAGTTTATCCAGGACAGTGATATCTCGAAACTAAAAAAAACAGATCAGCCGTAACGGTTAAAATGCAACATCAAGCGTTGTATAACTGGAAACCGAAGAAATTCGACACAAATCACTAAATGCTTACCTTGTTTTTTCCAAAGTTTATTGCCTTAAGATTGGGGGCTTTTTTCGGCAGTTGTCCAAATCCCTCCAAATTTACAAGTTTGTTATTAGACAGGTCCAATCCCATTAAATTATTTAACTGGGATTCCATCAAACTTAACAATTTCACCACAACACTTGCTCGATTTAAGGGAAGGAAGTAGTCTCGTATCAGGTCTGGGCTCATAAGGAAATTCGATAGCGACAAAGTTTGAAGCTGAACGTTATATCTTCTTTCCAGTTCCGCCCTAACTCTAGTTTCACATTGAACATCAAAGTTCGACGTTGGAGGAAATCCATGTGGTTGTATTTTTAGTCGCAGCATTTTATCATCTCCGACATTAATTTTTCCGTGACATTCAGCCAGAGCTTCCGCCATAGCTCGCTCCTCCACGTGAAAAACTGTGTTAGTGCCACTGATGCCATACTATTATGAAAATATATAAGATTAAGTAATAAGGAAATCAAATTAACACCGAACTAAGTTACATACACTCTGAATTAATTTATTTACCGCAATTGGTGTAAAAGGAACCCTTGAGGCTGAAAGCAGTGAGGACAACACTACATCCCGACTGAGAGATGTTCCATCGAAAACCTACATCAATTTTTGTATTCATCGAGTTCAATCCGTCTATTTTATACACCATACATAATTAGAATTCAAATGTAATTTAGTGTAAGTATTTTACCGTCACTTTATGCCAGCCTGGTCCAAATAAAAAATCGTTGTGTTTGTTTCTTCTATCTTGTCCACGTCGAAAATTTCGGTTTTTCTTTCCTCCGTGACCTCTTGACATGAATCTATTGCCTGAACCAGACGGCTGGGGCTCTCCGCTCATGATAACATCTCCAGCTTCGTCGAGACGCTGAAATGCTTTCGGTCCTCTGTTTTTCTTCTTGATTGCGCGATTAGAAGAAAGCTTGAAGTCTGTCATAGAAGAAACATTCCCTTAACTTTTAAAGATAAGTTTATCGTTAAACATCAGCGTGCATATTTTAATATTCCTTACCGTTAAATTTGACACGATCTCCTTGGAATCCCCCTCCACGACCTCCCCCACCACCTCCTCCGGTATGAATAAACTTAGCAGAGCGGCCATCGTTATTATATCGCGGCATCTTGCACTCCCGAGAAATCTGCAGAGACAAAGATGAACAATAATCAATTAAAATTTCGAAAAAAAAGTTCGCTGTAGTCACCATCAGTTGTTCAATACAAAGTGTAAGTACAAACTACAAATTAACTGTAAAGGACAAGAAACTCGAATATTGGGTACCCAAACAGCATAAGAAACTGATTATTAGAGGCATCACAGAGCTACTGATCACACCAACCTCGGAAACGAAGAAATCAGTCTTCTTATGCTTGTCTCATGCACGACATTCAAGGGCCATGGCCAGGGCATTGCAAAAAATGTAAAATGAACGCATAGAGCGTGACCTTGAGTTTAAGGGATTGCCACACGGTATGTCGATCTTTTTCAACAATTATTTTCTTGTAGAATTTAGTAAACCTAACTTACAGTACGAACAGACTTTGAAGGTATTCAATTAGTAAAAGTTATTGCGTTTGGAGTTATGTTAGTAAATCATCCATAGTCGTGAAAATAATTTCCGTCCTTGGTCAATGCCTATACAACCACGAGTTTGAGAAAAAAAATAAGAAAAAACATTTCGTTTATTTAAATTTTTACAACTACACAACGCTTACCTTCTTTAAGTTCAAGTTCAATACTTAAACACTCATCCAATCTTAAAACTCTAACTTCACTATTAACCAATTTTAAAATATTATTTTAATGACGACGGGTGTTTTTATTATTAATGGTACTTCTGCCAGGTGTTTTTCCTACTTTCTTCCCTCTTGTTTACGTAACGTTCTTTATGTGAGCTCTATATAGTGCATTCAATCGTTTACCAGCAGCCCAGCATGCATTGCACACCGTGAACAAAAAGATTGTGTTGCGTTGTTGAGTCGTTCAATTCATTCAATGCCAGCTAAAACGTGTAGTGTGTAGTACAACGTATATATATATAAACGTTGCCAGTACCTCACCTCATCAATGCATGCCTATATGACCATCTACCTACAATGCAATCTATATCCGATAATAGAATTCAAAGTAAAACGCGCCTCAATACTCAATACATGGAAAGTCCTGTGTCATATCATATCACATCATAATTATATGGACTAGCCACCTCATAATAGGAGTATGGACTATGGACCTTCCGAGTCCGAAAGGAAAAGGCCTAGGCTTCTAATTGAAAATGATGCACAAATCGTAACCGAAGCATTAAATCAAATTCAATTTCATCATCATCATTGACTAGGAACGCAGAATATTATGGTTTGGCTAAATAATGTGAAACAAATGTTCCTGCATTCTCGCACAAAATCTGCTTGCATAGATGTCCATTTTAGTTTAATTAAAATAGATCAATTATTATGTAGAGATCGTGAATTTATTAATTCGGAATATATAAAAAGGATGGGATAATGGCGATTGGTGTTTCTAGTTCAAGCTCGCTGAAAAGGACTGATAAGCTTAAATTATTATTGAAAAAACTTAAAGATGGTTAGTGTGAAGATGGCATGGGGTATAATGAGACGTAGCCCTTTGAGTCGCAATGTGGTTTGGATTTGAGTGCCTTAGTCCCCCAAAATGAAAGTATATTTGCAATGTCTTAGCTACAATAATAAAAAATTACAATAGTTCTATTTTTGAATTGATTTTTGTGAATTTGTTTTGCATCATGTTTTCATAATTATTTTTTGTGCTTTCAATGAACCTGTATAATATGTAGAAGGGAAGATATTTTAGAAAATGCAAAACAACAACATAATACTTGCGTGTGTGTAGCGCAATGTTTTATGAAGTACAAGAAGGGGGCAACGTTTTAAGAATTGACAAAAAATTTGCGGAATGGCCCATGCTGGACTTCCATATATAACTTCGCAAAAACTTTTTATTGTTATTGCATGAAATAGTGATAGGTTAGTTCACTGCTTTTCTAGTTTGCTTGCATTTCTTTAGTCCTTTAACCATGCAATTTTCGCAACAAAAGCAAGTCCACACATCACGTATGCATAAAGTTATACTCTGAGTTCTGAATTTAGAGCTGTATGGCCACCTTAAAAACTTTGACTTGCTCGCAAAAAACCGTAGCTAGACTCAGCTTTCCTGGATAATAACGATGATGTCCAGGAATTCTTACAGCTTAAGACTGTTCGTGACATAAACCAGGAAAAGCCAGTCAACCAGTTCGTTGTCCTCTCTCGAGTGGATACAAACAAAGTAAGAATTAGCAAAAAAATGGAGCGCTTAGTTTCTCGGTGGCAGGGCATCGATAGCTTTTTTAGGAACTGGAGGTTTCACCATGTAACAATAATTACAGAGCTAGACTCATTATTTATTTAGTTAGAATAAATAGGCGAGCCCGGACAAATGTAGGACGTTTTTTTACAGTTTTTATTTAATTGTTCCAAAATATTTTTTACTAACAAATATCAATCACAAAATTTTTCGAATTAGTTTATAGGAAGGACATTCAATAAATTCAACAGTATGAATTTTATTGAAGTGCGTAAAGAATACCAAAATCCCATTTGTGGCTAAATTGGCGATCTTGGAATTTCCCATTTATATTGTATCACAATACGCAAAGCACTCTCCAAAAAAACGTAAGCTTCCTTATTCAAATACACTGACATTTTTAATATGCATTTTCAAAGCTTCAAGAAAACATCATCATGATTCATGAAAGTTTATTTTTCTAGCAAAATGCAAAGTTCCTAGTGCTCTAAAAATATGTAGCTTGCAAAAAAATCGTTTCGCTTAAATTCTGAAAGTTTTTTTCTGCTGAGATTGCGTGGCGCAAGTAGAGTATGAAATGAAGTAAATTCTTGCAAAGCTGAAGAAATCTCTTGAAATGAATTTTGTTACATAAGGTCCAATGCTGCACTGATTCTGAATATTATAGGCTCATCATATTGGTTAGATTTTTTTTGCCAAAAGCGCAATAAATGTCAGTCTAAAACAAAGTTTGAGAATATTGCCAGCAAATAACGTGCACGTGCATCTGAATAAATCGACAATGTAAAGCTTGCGTTTGGAAATTTCGTGTGGAGTGGAATCTCATTTTTTATAAGATCTCTTCATACCATTTTAGACAATTACGTGTATGCCTAATGTAAATGTCGAGTGGAAGCTCAAGACTTTGATGGCTTGTGTAGGCGATTGTGGAGCATCAAAGGATTAGGTTGGTATTATACTTAATGTAAGTCATCCACAGACCACACTGATCATGGCCAAAATTTCACACGCCTTTTTGATCAGTTGTTATTGTAGTATTAGTATTACTCATCCTAAACGCAATTAAAACTGAAAGTCATAATATTACATTTTGCAAACTGTAAATGGTGAACAAAGAGTACGAGACCTTTGAGCTCGCGGACAAAGCCCCGGAAAAGTTTGGTATTTATTTGTTTTTATAATATTTTATTTGAAACCTTTGCTGTGTATAGGTACATTAAAAATTTTAGAACCATAATTACCATGAGTTCTTTAAAAAGCCCGTTGAATTTAGACAGGGGAATTTATTTCGTAGAATAGGGGAAATGTGAGAGGTATTATATATCAAGCGCAGATTTGTAATAGAAACGAAGCATAAATACAATAATTAATTTAACTTTCTTTTAAATTATGGCTTTATTCACAGACGTCATCATGGTTGGCTGTGTGAGTAATGTTAGGAATTGTTAAAGCGTCATTATTCATTATCACAATCATTTTACTATGGTGCTGTGCGCTTGATCCAGGGAATCTGCATTCGTTGACATTTACGACTCGTGTGCTGCATTATCTTGGCCGTGAATCGTTTTTGGCTAGGCTTGCAAAATGGTCGCATAGTTGACATTTTGCTTGTATGGTTTTTTGTACGAGACATTTCTGCGAAATATTTTACAGATTCCAAAGAATCATCCCCCAGTGGAGAAGAAGGCACAATGACGGAGGTTAGGCCTGGAGAGGAAGACGAGGTATTTAATTTAGAATTTGCTTTGCATCTATATTTTATTTTTTATTAGGGGAACATTTTTTCAATTATTTTTCTGGGACTGGGAAAATAGTTTATATCTACCAATCTACACCCTCGAGCGATTATTATTTCTTACCAATCTAATTATTTCCTACGTCTTGTATAGCTGTCAATTGCATTTACGATATTTTTCGATATCAGTCAAAATCAATACTTTAATTTATTTTGATCTCATATAATGGTATCGGTATGTGCGGAAATATTTTCCCAGTCCAGCATATTTTTTTCGAAAAGAAACGAGTAAAGAAAAGAGGCAATCATTCTAAACAAATAAAAATAGCAGATTAGTCACAAATTGAGTTTATTCGTGTGCTGTACATTTTAAACTTATCTTCGTTTCTTTGTTTTCAGAAAGGACAAAACATGAATATAAACCGGTATGCTACAAAGAAGACCATCGCCCAAGGTAAAATGCGTACAAAAATCGATAGCAATGAAATGTTAACAATAGTTTTTCCTTATCCCTGGCTCATCAAAAAAAAATATAATGATAATGCCTGTTTTAAGTGTCTATTAGTGGCAGAAACATCATAGATAAAAAATATCATGCTTTAATACGTGAACATCCTTTTTAATAGGCATGCTAGACATAGCCTTGCTCACCGCCAATGCATCGCAACTGAAATACGTACTCCAAGTTGGGAAGGAGAAGCATCCGTTCTACACTCTGATGGTCACGCTTATATCCATCTCAATAGCTTTGCAGGTATGAATTCAATTAGCAAAACTAATATCCTTGTAATATCTTTTAACTAAGTAAGCTATCTATCAGATCTTTTTTCATGGAGAGTTTCATTTCATGCAAAACAAAATGACGGTCAGCTTTGATTTAAGTTTTGCATGCACGAAGCTTTTAGGTATGAAAGCCATAGGGTGCACTTGAAAGTTCCAAATGACCTGGTTCCTTTTTTAAATGATGCAAATCGCTACCAGAATTGTTGTTATTCAGCTACTGGAACTCTAAAAGGGAGAAGGGAGCGATTTTT
>JAHZNI010003236.1:0-10278 GCA_027744415.1 Seira ritae | reverse complement strand
TTCGAGATCATTCAGGGTTAGCTTGTGCCTCTCGCGGTTTGGAAAACATCGTTTAATTTCTTTTCACTGAAACGTTTAGACCATTAGGCAAGTTTTGACGTTGAGTTGGAAAGAAGATTCTTCGATGCTTTTCTAATTGGTACTACACAAGAATTTCGCTGGATTTGCTTTAGATTCAACTGCTTTTCTTTACAAAATCGGATTATTGCCTATTTGCTAAGAGTCGTCTATTAGTACACAATGATGTCTATTTTAATCAATTATATTTGCTGTTTGTTTCCTAAAAGTTTGATTGCTTACCAATAAACCAAAAAGGGAAGAGTCCATTTATTTATATTATGCTATGGTTGGTTGATCTCCTCGCCTCATCGACGTTTAGATCATTTGATAAATGTTCAAGTTTGAGTAGCCCAAGTGCTTCGTATCCCCTTGTGTCGCTTTAGGAATGTTTTTTGTGTACCCTTTAGTTTAAAGTCTAGTTTATGGCTCAAAAATCAAGTTCCAAGTTTTTGTTTCTTTTTTGCTAGCGTAATTTGTTTCCTCGTCGAGTGAAATCTGCCAATAGACCTATGTATTGTATCAAATGTATCACATGCCGATCAATTTGTATTTAAGACGATTTTCTTGAGTTTCAATAAAATTGCAATTGCATGCAAAGCCATCAATGTGATATTATGATCTACGGAATTCGTTTTTTCAATTCACTCATCTTTGTCCATTCTCAGTTTCCTTTCAGCGGAAGACATTTATTCGATGCGGAATAAATCGATGATATGCAAACGAAACGTAATTACATGCATGGCTCTTAATGTTTTCATATTCTGAAAGTAAATATGTATTGCTCATTTTTTATTCTCTTCTCGCAACATCGTTTCTTCTTGCTTAACAAAAAACTAGAATGTTATGTTGTATCAAGTGTATATACATAATAGTCGTTGTTGTATTATGATCAATATAATATGCTTTCTTTATGTATTTAACAAATATAATTGCTTTTTAGTTGTATAGTAATTGTCCTTCTAACAAGTATTCAGTTATTTTACGTTAATAGGTTTTGTTTTCTAACGAACTTGAAAGTATGCATATAACTTTGCACAATTTTTTTTGTCAGGTTGCTTAAATTTCTGTTCTTTTTTCTACTTCTTTTTCATAAATTAATAATATACATTACATATTATCTAACATTTAGTTTATTCTTTGCATTTTTCCTCTAGTGCGATTTAAGTAATAACTTACACATCATTTAATATACATTACATATGTATAATCTATAATAACTAAATACATATAATGAATGCTGGGGAATTATGGGATCAAGTTAAAAATTTTATTTTCGGTCAAAAATCGCTGTTGTATTGGAGTAGCAACAACGAATATTTTCATTGTCCACGGCGTTTACGTTACACTTGCTTGCATATTATTTTTAATGTGTTTATTGATTGAAATACAGTAGAAACATCTCTTAATCAAATTTAAATCATTGTCCTCACTGCCGTTTCTAAGAAGCCCTGGGTCAGCCATTAAAATGCCTTTTTACGTTATTAACATTACCTGACGAAAGTAAAAAATTGATTACTTCAAAACAGTGTCCGTCTTCCAAATGAATATTGAAGGTCTACATTTTTTAGGAATAATTTAGATCTGCATTTATGTGGGAATACGTATCTTTAAATTAGCTTTAAAAATGTAAAGATAGCCTTTGATGGGGTGAAATGTGACCACAACTTTCTTTGTATTTGTGAATGCGTGAGAACGTATATAGAGACCGACAATACATACACGCAAATTCCTTTGGATTGCTCCTCAATTGAATGTAAAGTTTTCTTTTTAAAATTACCATTTAATTCTAAGAATCGAATCGATGCTTCCAGTATTTTTATCACATCATCTATTGATGAGTAGGGGTAATGATATCAGAATCCTTCCGTTACTCTTTGATTTACATAAACCTTGCACATCGAATTCTGCTTTTTCAGAACTTTCGTACACCTACTTTAAGTTAAACGAGATTATTTTCCTTTAATAATAAATAATTATAAACCTATATGATGCTAGCTAAATTTGATATTTAAAAGTCATTACTAACATTGCACGTTTTCGCGTAGTCTTCATTTTTAATATTTAATTTTGTCTAATATGATCTAATTTCTATCTTTTAATTACCTGCAGCATAAACATTTTATGCATTCGTGACTGGTTGAACAAATTTGACGAGTGGAAACTGACTAAGTGACTCACTCCATCATCATAAGTTTTGCTAAAAGAAGGACACGGAGGATAATATGATATTTCTGAATAGTGTGCGCATGTCGATCGATCATCGATCATTATACATACTTAGCTGACGTGGGAACGAATAACGTAGTAACAATGTAATGATAATGTAATTATTATCATGATTATTGAACATCCGGGCCTCCACCTGAGGAGTGAGTTTCTGGGTTTGCTGGTAACGAGGCAGTGCTCGCCGTCGGAGAAGGAATGCGATGTGAGGCGGGAGCGGGTCCACCACCCACGCGCTGCTTTTTTCTTTCATGGCCCGCCGCAACGTAGGAAAAAACGCAGAGCACCGAATAGCAAATATTCTCGGCCTGAAAATGAAAGCAAAAAAACGAGAGGACTGAATTAACTAACCATTTTTTCAATTAAAGATGAGCGTTTGAATATTATCTAGTTTGCAGTACGGCTTTTAGCAATACAAGCATAGCTAAAATTTTTCTCGAGGATCTTTAGGAAGCGACCCTTCTTGAATGAATGTCAAATGTATAGAACTACACGGAATAACAAGCGCATGATGATAACAAAGAAAAGCACAAAAACAGTGAACGAAAAAGTAAAAATAAAATGTGTTCGAAACCCAAAATCATAAGAGATGAATCCCAGAAATTTATTTTTTGAAGGAGCGAAAGCCTCAGTCTGAAAGAATGAGAGGCGGTGTTTCGCGTTCTCTGGCTTGTTCACCACCCAAAGTGACTAGTGCTAAGTACACAGAAAACATGCGATGAACGTGCAAAGCAATCATCTCTGCTGCCTAAAAAATTAAATTATGCAAAAAAATAAGTTGGTTGCTTTAAATCAAAATTTAAAAAGTACGACAACTACCGACCAAATAGATTTTTGAGCGATATTTTATTAAAAAAATAGTGTAAATGTTAATGAAGTTGGTGGGCATTCCATTCTTACCATTGCACTTTTGAACTTTCGCTGGATGACTTGACGAGATTTCGGATCTGCAAATCACAAATGATAAAGCAAAGGGTAGAAGATCGAATTCATTTGAAGCGACACAAATGAGAGGAGAGAAAAAAGAAAGAAATAGCACGTACTGTACTCTTCCAACACGAAGATGCCCCCTTTGTGGGTAAAACATTTTCTGATGTGGTCCAACCGCACGAAGAACTGTTTTGAGTGAAAGAATGTAGAAAGTTCGACTTTAGTAAAATGATTTTATGGACATTTTCATACATCCACTTATCATCATAATATATTCCAAGAGCATGCTTTTTGTTGTCAGGACTACAATAAATAATCGCGTCGTAACCACCTAAGAAAACTTTCACCTAAAACGTACAACGTTAGTTACAAAAGCTTCCACAATCTAGGCCTGCTAGTTCACATAAAAAACCTTTCCAAACTTGTATTACTCGCGTATCTACACTCAAAAAAGTATTCAGAATTTTCTTTGCTTTCGGAAGCTCTTCCACTCCTACCTTCGGAAGTATTCAGTCAGTCGACGAGTTTCTTATTTGTCCTCAAAAATTTAATAAGCAAGAGCTATAAACTGGAGTTGGAGAAAGTATAAAGAAAGTAGAAAATGAAAATAAGATATTCTATTATGTGAAAATCCAGAGAGACTAGTGAATTCGTCCCTACTTTATGTATTACTTCATAGATAATTTTGCAGTCGAAATTGAGGAGGAATCATTGTGCACATTTGCCAATTTATTTACTTTTTCTTTTTTTTGGCATCCATGAACTTGTAAAGTAGTCCATTTTAAAATTATGGCATGACATGATCAACATGGCATTAACATTCAAAAAATAATACATAATCAGTAGGGGAATCAAATTAAAATACGACGAATACGATGAGGATGGGAGAAATTATCGTTCATATGTTATATTTTTATTTATTTGCAAATATATGCGCTCTAGAAAGCAGAGGAGAGATCGCCATCATCAAGTCTAAAATACAACGAGTGAAAGTATTAACATGCAAGTGTGGAAGTAAAGCAAGCGCAAACATTCTTTTAGCCACTAAAAAATTTTGCAGTCTTGGTCATAACACAGACGCTTCGAAGCGCAAAACATTGTTCTTTTTTTCTTTTGTGGACACTTTACTACAAATATAGAACAAACTACAAAACTACGAGATAACAGCAAACTATACTACTGACTACTGAAAAAAATCAAGAATTGTAATAGAGGCACGTGGAAAAAACACACAGCACACGGCACTATACTGTTATTGTATATTATATACGGGAGTCGTATCAATAAAAGCTTTAGGAAGAGAGATAGAGATAGATAGATAGAGAGAGATAGAGATAGTGAAAGATTAATGGAATTTTTCTTCGTTCTTTAATGATTTTTTGTCTTTGAAATTAACACACATCATCACATCATACACTAAAAATATATTATGCAACGAGAGAGAAAATAAAACAATCTTTCTTTTTTTAAAAAAAGGAGAGAAGAAACTGTACAAAGTCTTAAATTATTATGTAAAAGTAAAACTGGCTGGCATGTAAAACTTATTTCATTCTTTAACTTGTTTTTTTGTTTCAGGGCAACTAATTGAAAAATAAGTAAAGAAAAAAAAGAAAATTTATCTATCTTGTTTTTAGATTCACGAATAAAAGTTAGGATGTAAAAAAAGGATCAACTGCACGTAGTACAATTAAATGGGACCGACCGACGGACCAAGATAACTGAACAGTTTCACTGTTTTATTTTGTCCAAGGCTTGTTAGTTTGATTTCATCTCCATCAAACTAAATACATTATGGTCAAGAAATATGGAAATCTTGATACTGTTAAATTTTCTTTATGCATCATCATCATCACACATAACAGACAAAGGAAAGACGATGGTCAAAGTTTTGTATATCTTGAATGAGGAGCTTTTTTGTTCTTTCATGAAGAAGAAAAAGTGAACACAATTCGTAAGAGATGGCCATCAGCATGAATTCTGATGCTTGAAATAGATATAAAAGTAGATGAGAAAATATTTTAAATTGGAAAAGAGGGGAAAAGAGAGTGGATACTTTCTTACTTACGATGAATATAAGGGCTGAATAATGAGAAAGACTATTCTATGAGTTATCGCATCATCATCGCTATGGATAATATAATATATATTATAGTTAAACTACATTTTAAATTTTTTTCATTCCTTTCCTGATTGGCTTGCTTGGCTGTGTCTGTCTGCCTCATCGTCTCAACTCGTGACTTGGAGAGACAGTGGAGAAAGTATCGTGAAAAAGTGAATGCTATGTATTATTTTTTAAAGGAAAAGAAAACGAGAAAACTACATACTTCATACATTTTATTCCTTTCCAAGTCGTTAATAAGACTAACTAATTGACTAATCTGAGTAGTTGTGTTAGCTTGAAGAGAGAGAGAGAGAGAGAGAGAGAGAGAGAGAGAGAGAAATGCAAAAGAAAATTTAATTCTTCTGTTTTAAAATTCTATCACTTTTCCTACGCTCAATAAGATTTTTTCATAAAAGTTTTTAGAGTACACACACGCTGATGTTGCATGTTTTGTTGTATGCTGCTTCTAGTTTTACGTTATCAAAAGCACATGATACGATACGGAAAAAACTTGTCAATTTAGAAAAAAATCATAGGCTCTACCATTATAAAACGACTACTTGGAAAAAATTATGTACACAAAACCATTGAAATAGAGAGAAACACAAAAAGATGCCTTTTAAGAGAACAGGAGAGGATACATCATAATTTAGTCATAAATATTATAGTTATAATTATTTTTAAGATAGTGTAGAAAGTATAGAGAGACAGTATTTCCAAAACAAGAAAAAAATCATATATTTTAAGGGTTGTCTAAACTCAAGGGTAAACTCTAATTGAAATCTTTCAATCTTAATTGCTATAAAGATGGAATGGAAATCATGTCCTCATACGTTTAATTTCGTTTTGTTCAGATTGAAATAATTTTTGAACTCTCTCCATTTATAGCTCTTGACAGAATTTTTGCAAGCAAGAAACTTACTGAACTGTGATCATGATCATATAGAAAACTCTGTTTCCTGACTTTTTTCTCAAAATGAAAATGAGGAAAAAATGATATTCTAGCTACAAAATCAAACTTTTGTTTGCTAAAGTCCAGCTCACTATGTATAGGATCATCAGAGAGGGGAAAAGTTGAGATGAAAAATATTGTGTAGGTGTAGTTGTGTGTATTTTTTCAAAGAGAAAACATAACAAATGACTGATAAACACAAAAGGGATTTTTTTTCTTTTTTGATGTTGGCGTCTAAAGACTTGTGCTCTAAGTTCTAAGTATCAACTAATGCAACAATGAATCAGTATATTTTAGAGAATTGTCATGAATTACTAATTCAAGCCTCTGTAGTAGAAATCTAAAAATAAATGACAACAAAAAACAGAATAATCTTTTTTAATACTCAGCACTTAAAAACGATCAAATGAAAAGGAAAATTACGCGCTACAGACTTATGTGTAGTTTATATATTATTCTTAGATTGAAAATGATTATTTAAAGCACACGCTAAGGTTGTTTCTTAATACTTTGAAAAAGAGTATTATAGATTTTGTTTGTCTATTATTATTTTTTTATGTATTTAGTAAGTACACAAAACTTGTTGAGACATGATATAAATATTTCACTTGAAATGAAAAGAAAAATAAAGAAGTTTATATTATTATTAAATATTAATCATTAATGCTACTAAATATGTAGGTTATATATTGACTCAATTTTTTTATTTCAAAGGAGCTCCTGGAACTGATAAAGGATTTTTTTTCTTTCTAGAGTAAAAATGGAAAAAAATATTTTGTGTTAAGAGAGAGGCTTTTGCAATACCTCGAAATCCTGAGTATTGTGAGTTGTAGTGAGAGACACCAGAGGATCCACCAAAGGACACACGACGAACGAACGAGAACACATCAACATTAAAGAGCCGCATGAACGTCATCATCTGCTTTCTCTTCCTTAAACTATTCATGAGATGACATTTTCTTTTTTTTCTGACTTGCTTCTCATATTTCCTTATTTTTCTTGCACATTTTTACTCCTACAAATTATTTTGTTAGGAAAGAGGAGCTTGAAAGAAAAATAATTGCAAAAAGATATTATGGGAAATTGACTGAGAAAGAGATTTTTAAATAATATAATAATTGTTTAAAACCGAATGAATGAGAAAATGCCTCCACACGAAATCTATATAGAACAAATGAAAGCCCAACTTTTAGAATAGAAAGAGTAAACATAAGAATAGGAAAAATGTGACTTTTGTCTTTAGAAAATCGTCAGATTTCATGCAGAAGGACCATCTCAAAAGTTCCTTGGGACAATGAATGAATGAACGAATGAGCAATTATGAAATAAACAAGTACACATTAAAAATGTTTGTTTGTTTTTTTCTCCGGTTGAAACATCAAACTCCTCGTTTCCAGCTTACTTTAAAGTGAACAAAAATGCCTAGAAAGTGGGAAAACAATCATTCTTCTTTACGCAATTAGTTATGCCTGGTACAGTGAGCTTTACCTAGCAGCGTCATCACCCTCCTTAGAAACACCTATGTACCTAAACCTAAAATTCCTCGTTTATTTTTTACCTGCCCACTTTAGTAAAGAAACGAAATTGGTTATAAAAAGGGGATAAAATCATATTGGGTGAAATGTACAAATGAAGATTTTAAAAAAGACGAAACGTTGAACAGAAAATGGAGGAAGTTTTTGCCAGCCGCAGCCTCAAAATGTCTAAGAAACCGTAATTCTTTCTTGTCTTGTGTAAAAAGACATCGATAAGTATATACAAGTATTACAGTGGAGAAGAAATACATATAAAGTTCAAAACACATATAATAAATATATATTTCTATTAAAAAGTAGATAACTTTGCAATAAGAAGATTCTGTAAAAATATTAAATACCTCGAGTAATAAAAAGAAATATAGGAAATATTGTAATAGATAATCACGAAAAATAAGAGAATGAAAATTTTTTAAAATCATATATAGATAAGGCACAAAATGCAAGGAAGAAAGAGATTTACACGAAAAATATAATCGCTATCTATTTTAATATAGTATATATAAACATATTACAGTATGAATTAATTAATTATTTTAGACAGTAAAAGAATAATAAAAATAGATTATGTAAGACAGGGAAATGATAATGATGTGAATTGAAAAGAAAGAAACGAAATGCCGAGAAGTTTTATGTTGAGTTTTACGTCCTTCAGAATAGAATCATGTTACGTGTTTTAATTCGCAAGTCGTGGAAATATCTCTGTCGAGTGAAGTGTCGCCTTTTATCTTCACACATTAATTGCTTTCATATATGCACGTAAGTACAACAAATTCCATTTGCCTTCACACACTAATTGCCTTGTGCCGTTCAAGACTTGAGCTCCTCGGGTGAAAAGTGAAAATTATTCAAACCCAGAATGAAATGTCTTTCTTTTTATGATGTGGGTTCAATACTGTTTTATGTAGATCAATTCGACTCGTATTCTCTGGCCAAATGAATGGAAAGGAGTGAAATAGAAAGAAATGAACTAATGATATATTCCATCGAATATAAAAGTTACTTCGTTTGTTTTTTTTGCAGTCTGGGGAAAATATTTTCTTCAAAAAAGAACTAAAAATGCTTATTATACATTTTTGCGCCGTAAAATGTACATTATGGAAAGTTAGAGAGAAGAAAAAACACATAGAGAAAGAGAGAAGATATAATATAGAGAGATATAATATAGAAGAAGAAGAAGTACGGTAGAAGAATATATATTTTTTAAAAAGTAGAAGAGAAATAAAATCAAGTGCATTTTTAGTTTTGTGCGAACAGCGACATTACCAAAGGACTATATATATTATATATATATAACACTCACAAATATATATAGAGATAAGAGAAAGAGAGAGATAGAGATATAGGAAACAATAATAATATTATCAAGATGCAAAATTTTTTTATTGGCTAATTATTATTATTTAATGTATGCCCACACGTTCGAAATTTTTTTTGAAGAGTTGTTTAAAAACAATTTCTATCGTTTTTAATAAGTATTTATTGCTTCAAAGCTTCACTCGACGGGACTGGGTAATAATTCGTATCGAGTGAAGCAGAGTTTGAGAGTATTCCATGAGAATGAATTAATATATATAATATAATATATTTGGAAAGCAGAACACGACTGAGAATGAGATATTTATAGAGAGAATATAGAGTAGTGTTTTTTTGATATGGCGAAGAAAATAGTAAGGCAAAAAATAAAGAGCAATAGGAAAGTTTGAGAGGTCCTTCATATTTCAAAAACAGAAAATAAGTACCACAGAGTCTATCACCGGTGAAATATTTATAATAGAGAGAGTAGTAAATATAACTGTTTCATATCAGAAAATATAGGCAATTCAAAATTGAGCGAGTAAATTACAGTTTATATTATAGAATATGTTTTAGAGAAATTAAATAATGTAAAAAAATAGTAGTAAGTAGAAGTAGTAGAAGACATCATATATGTAATAATAATTACTTTATTTACGGAACAAAACGATGAGATTAGTTTTTCAAAGTTCTTAGAATCTTTCGTTTTCAGAAGAGAAGAAGAAATGCAGCTCTTGTGAGAAATGCAGAGAATAAATACGCGCGGTTAGCATAAATATGAAATGAAAGTTTCCAGCGTGAATTCAATTAAACAAGGGATGTCAAAAGGTGTTTGGGGCAAATGGAGACAGACAACAAAAGAACCAGAGAAAATGTCAAGTTATGCTTGTCTTAACATGAAATTCATGGGAGGTGATAAAAGCTTATTATTCAGATTTTGCTTTGATTTTCCCTGCTAGTAAAGATCGATTTATTTCGAAAATCTCATGAGCTCAAGCGAACACTCTGTATTATTACTATTATTAGACACATTCACGCTGGAACTATATTTGTATAATATGAAATATTACTTTTCAATTGTTGACACATATTACTTTTTCCTAGCGGGTGATGCTTCTTACTTTGACTTGAGCAAACAATGTATGTATCATATCCTAATATCATTTATTTAGTTTGCATAT
>JAHZNI010003235.1:0-11949 GCA_027744415.1 Seira ritae | reverse complement strand
AAAAAACTTTTTTCATGATTAGAGTCATTAACACTGTTCAGGACAAGGTGTATACATCCTCTAATCAAGAACTCTTTTTTACTTCCACCCTCATTTGCCAACTAATTCTAAGGATCGCAGAATGGTGCATGACCTCCAGAGAAGACTTTAGAAAACTTTACAGCATTCTTTCGTAAAGGAAAATTGGCCGCTTACGATGAGTGACTTTGAGAGAAATTCCTCAAAATAATAAGAATATTACTGAAGTTGTCTCTCGTAACTTTCTTCGTGATGATTATATTGCGACCAAGGTTTCTCCTCTAAAATAAAAAAGACGGAACTAGGAAGTTTGGCATGTCATAAAAGCGCTTAAATTACATATAATTCAGTCAGTTAGAAAACCTTATGCTGCATGGTCAGGCCACATAATAATGGCATCTTTCATAAGGATACGTGCATACATCGTGTTGTGGTCTAGAAACGAGTTGTCGTAATCATTTCACATTTTTTTGAATAATTTCCGGCACAAGTGCAAGTAAATGAATGGTAAAAGTACTTGGGAAATTCCATTTTCTCCTATTTGAATGTAAAAAAATTGTCAAGGCGTGTTGTAAAGAGCACTTCTTCGAATTCTCACTTTTAAATATGTTTTTTCGTTCGTGAGAGGGAGATGACATTGTTTCGGTGCTTACCATGACTAGGATTTCACTCCATTCACTTTGTAATCGTATTTGAGATGACAAAATATAATATAATCCACTTGTGTTTGCTCCTGTGAATTTCATATTCAAGTTTATCATCATCATCATTCAAAAAAGGGCTTAGGTATATGTACTTCTCTTGCTTACATGTCTGTCCGAAAAACGATTCCAAGGGAAATGGAAAACTCGCTCAAATTTTGGTGTGTTTGAAGGAAACTTGTTCATTTTACCATTTCTGAAACGCAAAAGTTAGTTTTTATTTTTTCATGTGCAGTTCTCAAATTTATGCAGGCTTTCAACGTGTCAGTCAAAATGGACCATCCTCATAGTTGAAGGCAGAGAAAGGAAATGAACTAAATAGCAAAGTACCTATGTACTTTTACTTTGTGAACAATTTTTACATCTCCCTCTTCATTGCAGAAACAAAGCTGCGGAAAGGGAGCAACGCTTTTCTGCTAATTTTCACCACTAACTAGAGGAAAAATTAGCATAAGAATAGGTCTCTATGGAGTGTTGATCACAACAAGAAGGGATTCCGTATTATATTAGGGCGAAGTGCTTCCAAAAATGCTTTCTCCTCGCTTTTTGCATAGTTTGAGAGATATATGAAATTCCCGAGATTCCCCTTTTTCAAAACTACTTCAGCTGGACAAACTGCTTCTGACATGTTGATCAAGTGAGCTGTCAAATCCATGGTCATTGGTTAGAGCCAATATTACATCTAACATAGATCTATGTACATCTTCAGATATCATAGATGTTTTTAAGGCGCACTCACAAAATGGAAAAAAGAATCTTGCTTTCTTCGACTTGGCTTAATGCAAGCCAATAGATTGCCTTTTGCCCAAGAGCAGTCACTTCCTCATTTTCAAGATGAAGGAGGTATGTACGTCTTAAACTTTTTTCTTCGAATTCGTGAATCTTTTTCAGCTCAGAATGTAACTTCATATGATCAAGCTTTTCCGCTCTAGTTTGGAGAAGAAGCAATCTTTCTTCAATTTTTTCCCCAAGTATTTCTATTCATCCCTTTCCAATATCATGCATTTTCCCCGTGTACTCAACAGCCGTTCAAGTTGAAAATTACAAACTTCTCTGATGTCACTACTCTCTTTGTCTCATGATCTCACTGATTTCATCGAATTCAAGATTTTAGCTCAGAAAAATACTGGAGGGAAGAAAAGCAGCTAAGTCTCAGATTTTTCAGAAAGTGCCACTGGCACAAAAAAGATTGTTCTCCTTTCCTGGGAAAGTTTATCTGCTTGAGTACCTAACTTTTTCCTCCACTGAGCTGAGATACATACTCTCCACAGGAATATTTTACGTTCCTTCCTTATAAATTGTGCACGGTTCACTTCGTAATAATTAGTGTTCCCTGGAGGATTCGTTTTCTCCCTAAGGAAAAGGCTATCCATTCAAGAGTTTAAAATTTGCATCGAGAAATTCAGCGGAGACTAAAAAGGTAACATGATGATGAGCAAGTATAAAGAGTCTTCTCTATCTTAATTAAACAATTAACAAAGTTTATAACTTTAACAGTAGAGCTTTATGGGATAACTCAATTACAAATGTAAACTAACGTTGGGCAAAGTAGAACTTGAAAGGCAGACTTGCCTGCCTTGCAGATTTTATTTGCATTTTTTATCTACTCATGCATTCGATAGGTAGGTTGGGTATTTTATTCATGTACTTATTATTCAGCTTCGTTTTTATTTATACTTGTTAACGCTTAGTATTTATTCTTTAATTAGAATTGATGTAGTGAAGTGAAAAGAGTCGACCTAGGTTTCTTGAAGGATGAACACGCATATAAAATACTCAATTTGATTATAAATATAGTTACCAAATTGACTAGTTAAAACGTATAAGCTAGCTTTCAATCATCTATTCATCAATCTTGATTATAAACTACGTCTCTTCATAAATTTTCTAAGCTTTATGATTTTAATCAGCAGCAGCATACTACCACTGCTCCCAGTCATTCATGCGTAATAATATTTTATGCTTTTTATTGTCAAAGGTGGCTGAGACATTTTGCATAGGAATTTTACTATGTAGTTTAGTTTAGTATTCGTGAAGTTTCATTCGTATCCCAAAAGGATAGTATCAGGGCCAGAGTCATCAAGATGAATCACTTCTTTTGCTAACCTCATGTTTCTTTGGAATTCTTTATTTATTTGACCTGGCAGCATTTCATAGTCTTTTTGATTCTTTAGAAACCCTTCTCGGAAGAAATCATTGTGTTTGTCTGCATGTTTTCCACATTTTCAATGGCAATTGCCAGTTTAAGTACGTAATCATCACCATACCACTGAAACCATCCATATTTAAATAGCATCACACCCTTACAAGTCCTCAGGAGATGTGATTTTATCTTCCATGTCTTGGATTATTCTCTTGACGAATGAAGCAAAAGAGTATTCTGCATTATGAATCGCATTTAGCAGGTTTGATTTGTCCGGAAGTCCCTCGAGTAAAGTAAAATAATCAAGTTGTTTCACTCGATGTAAGCATTCCCAGGGCACCATTAATCATTTCATTCATTACTCACAACGATGTTCGGGCCATAAATTAGTTCTGCATTTTTCTGCTGGAATATTTCCCAGAACTTCGTGCTGCTGTCTGTGTCTATAGATTATATTGCAACATCGTGAGCGTCATTTCACGGAAGATAAAGTCATGACTCCTATACTTGCTCGAGCCATTTGCCTTCCACCATTATTTACGAAATCTCTCCGAAGGGCAGCAAATTATGTGCATCGATAAAATTTATATCAACCCCGTATAGTTGTAGTGATACATTATAAGCAATAGTTTATTTTATTTAAGTATAAATTTCTCTCGTTTTGTTTCAAATATATGTGTATAATGGAACATGACATCTTCCATGTTTCGGGGTGACATAAAAAGTGTATGAACTGGACTTTTCACCTTTTATCACGCGGTCTTACGACTTTATTCGAGGTCGAATGGCTCGAAGCCATTGGATTTTGTGTGCTCATTCATTTTCTACTGAGCTCATAGGTATATCCTATCTCATTCGTGAAAAATATCGTTCATATGAACATGCATGTAACACTTGACTCTTCCATAGTATTCTATCCCTTTTACGGAGAAAAAATCTCTGCACGTTCCAATTCTTTTACAGAGATCTCATAAATAAATCAAAGCTTTTGGCATCCCCAAAAATACGCAGTGATTAAAAATTTTAATGTATTTGAGAGCGTAAAGTACCTTTTAAGGTGTTGCGCGAAAAAAATGTCGGTTAAAATCAGTTACAATTTTTTCGCATACTTAAGGTCAAATTTTCAAAAACGCGGTTCCCGATTCAGATGCAAAAAATCCTGCTGGTCATTTTGAGTGCAAATTTGGCTCATAAGGGCGCTCTCAAGTCCTGCAAACGAACAAAGTTTAAATTTTGACATTTTGTTCGTTTGCAAGGCTTAGGAGTATCCTTATGAGCCAACTTGGCACTCAAAATGACCAGCAAAATTTTTTACATCTGAATCGGGAACCACTTTTTTTGAAAATTCGACCTTAAGTGGGCGAAAAAATTTTAGCTGACATTTTTTTGACCATTTAGATTGCGCAACCCCTTAATAAATCTTTGTGCAAGCTGCAATAACCATGAATTCCATTCATTTGCTGAAGAATTCATTGTATTTTACTTTTATACTATCCTTACAACTCGTTTCCTCACCCATTAAGGCAGGTTTTACAATGTATGTACCAACAAAGTGTATTTGAATAGATCGTCGATGAAAAGAGAAGTTTATCCAGTGCAGCTAACATTATTTGGAAAAACTAAGAAAACCAGAGCCAATTATCCATTTCCTTGTTTCAGAGGGCCCAGCTCATTAAATCATTCATTCATAGGAGCAATTTAACTGTGAGTTTACAAAAGAAAGCAACGCTAGTGCTACTTGTTCCAACCCACACACAGTGAAAAATCTCAAAAAGTTGCTCATACATTCGTACTGTTCAGTGTAAAGTGCAAAGAAAAACTCTCGTGATGACTACTTTTATGATTTTCCTTAAGTAGAGTTTTCGCTGGATCTCACACAAGAATTAAGTGTAAGTAATGGTGTACGAAACGAGAACATGGGCAATATCAACCACATTTTTCGCATTCTCTCATTTTTCCTAATTCATCGAACAAGCAGTAGTTCTTGCTGCTACAAAAAAGAGAAAGAAAGATATACTCATTGCTCCTTATTTGATTTTTATTTTTTGCTCTGTATGAAAACGAGACTCAGTACTTGTTCCTCTCTTCTCTCTTTCCTTCCTCCCTTTTTTATTCTACAAAGATTAGTGCTGTGATCTCTTCACCAGCATTTTTCTCTCTTCTTGTGTGTGTGCTTCTTTCCTCTCGGTTCAGTGGCGTTTCCTCAATAGGGAAAGCAACACAAGAACCCCCTTTATCGTACTTGGGAAAAAACTCTCATTCTCCATCTCTATTGTGCCTTCCCTTACCTCTGTTCACTCACTCATTACCGTATTTTTTTATCCGACTGAGAGCTGAAGCCACCTCAAAAAGTATATTCCTATTTGGAGGCACACATGGTACACACTCACGTAAAAAAAAGCCCTTGCCATCAATTCAAGAAAACGCACATAAATGTTAGCCGTAACATGGGCAATTCCATTCCTTTCACTATTCGCACACAAAACATCACTTTTTCATATGAAGCGGACCAAAAAAAAACGAAAAGAAAACTAGAATTTTCTTCACAGGTAGAGTAACGCGAATTCCTCATTTTAAGCAATACCATTATCATGATGATCGTGGAAAGTAAGCCAATACAATATTGAGGTAAGCTCGAAAGGAAAATCCTCCGAGTGCACTTTTTCCCTTGAAATACATACAGCATTTATATCTTCACTATTGGCTGCTATGCCGCCAAAGCTGAAGCCATGTTTCTCGTGGATGCAGCAACAACGTTACAGTATCATCAGTACTGCTGCATTGCACACACAGGCATGCACACTCACTCTCAACGCTTAAGTAAAAAATGCTGACGATGTGTTTTGTCTTCTTTCACATATTTCTTCCTTGTAGGCAGATGATCTTATGTTGCTCATATTTCCTGGTGCTTTCCCCTTGGGTACTTACAAAATAATGGAGGAGAGTGGGTTTATAGGAATACCTTTTTATGGAACCTTCATTGGTTTACTTTTTGGTAAAGGAATTAGCTTGATCTCCAGCATCTTTTTTTCATGTCGGCCACCAACACCACCACTACCTCGACAGTGTGCAATTATATAAAGAAGTAACACATGTGCTCACTCCAAAAAATATGATAGGAAATGTGCGGCATGGTCTCCCAGCTGAATCCAAACTTTCATTTTGACAGAGGACTTGTGCTGCAAAGGTATACATATGTATTATATGGATTCGTATAAAATATTATCCAGTGTTCCCGATGCTGAAAAAAACCGGAAGCAGGGTAGAGGAAAACCGTAAGAATTACGGACGGATATGTAGAATATATATGTCGTCCCTCGGGGAACAGGTCTACTTCTCGTGTCACTTTTAAGCTTCGTCAACCATTTGCCAAGAATAGCAATCAAATGCAGTATACGTCAAGCGAAAAAGGTAATATGTATTATTTGGTTTCTCTACGTGCTGATAAATAAATGAAGGAAGTTTTTATGATGAAAATGCAAATGATGTGTATCAAGGGTGTTCCTTCCAATTTCTTCAATATGCATAGAGGAAAGGAAAAAATATTCGCGGCGGGGGGCAATACAAATAAAGGTTAGGCGTACTTGTGAGATTTCTCGGGCACTTGCTATAATCCCCGTATCATTATTATCACCTCTTTTACCGTTCAAGTGGCTTAGTATTATTAGGGTTAGGCTCCCCAAATACCTATACGCCAGAGGGAGTATGTTTCTTCCATGAAATCGTTTAAAAAATGAGCTTAGTTAGGAAATGCTTTAATATAAGGAGAAAAACTCAAATGTCCTCCAGACATAGAGAGATTCTTTTTTTTGAGAAACTTCCCTGTTGTTTTCCTTTAGGGACGTTGTGTGTATATTGCCTAGTGCATGCACCTACATATTTTTCGCTTTCTTCTCCTCTTGTACCCACTTAAAGCTAGAAGTTTTTTTCTTTCCTTTGGGCAGAATGCTTTCTAAAACTAGTCCTTTCACCACAAACAAGTCACACAATCCTCCATCCATCCATCCATCCATCGCTTCACAAAAATGTATGCAACCAGCTGGAAGCTCGTCTTCTTATGATTCTCGTTAGAAGGGAGAAAAAATGAAACCGAGAGGGAGTTCTCTTTTTCACATGAAGCGTATTTCTTTGATACACATCATCTAAATATTAATGGAAACGGACTCGCGTCTCTCTTTTTCCCTTCACCATATTCTCCTCAAAGTAGGAAATTATTATTTAAAAAACTGTGGAGAAAGCAAGAGTAGCACGATATGAAAATTAGTTTACTCAAAACTTTCATCTTGCTTTCTCACTTTGTGCATTAAAGAGAGAGAGAGAGAGAGCAATATGTATATCTTCCCGTCTTTGTACATTGCATAATGTATCTATCGTGCTTGGTCCAGACCATGCCAACCTTAAATCCATATCCAGTGGGGGCTTGGAGATTTGCAATAAGGAGAGTGCTGGAGAAACCTGGGCCAAAGTGTGTAAGAAATGTGGAAATCTTCCCATTCTTGGAAGAAAGTAGAAAGATGAACATGCTTCTTACTTATTTCACCGAAATATACAATATATACATACTTGTTCACTAGCTCATTTATTCATTTACTTTTACACCAAAGGAGTGAGAAAAAAAGTTGCATGGTTTTTGAGGGAATGAGAAAAGTTGAGCCCAAGTCATTATCATCATCTCTAGTTGGTTTGTCTTCTTGTTGTGTATCTTGTGTGAAGAGATGAAGAGATCGTCAGACACGAGGAATGCCTAGTGGAGCTGCTGCTGCCAGGAGCTCACATTCACGGAGTAGCAACACCAAAAGTGCAATCTCTATCTAGAACCGATAATTGCACGATGAACTGAAAATTGAGAGTTTTGCAACAAACTTTGAAGTACTTCAGTGGACAAAGTACTTTGCGAAGAGTTTACAATAGTATTCCAATTTATAATTAGCTTGGTCATGCTCCACTTGATTCCATTGTTTGATCCAGTGCACCAAATCGAATTGCATTCTCTGGTTAGCTCACAGCTCACGCCAAATTGCATACTTTCCCAGCTAAAATACCTATAATATGACATTTTATTAATAGCTGGCCGCATAATTAATACTTATTGCGATGGAAACATTCCCTTCTCCACTAACGCTGGGGGAGTTTTCTCTTGTATGAGAAAGGAAATGCGGAAAGAATGAATTATGAATTAGTGACCTCCTACAAAGAAGCTTCGAGACAGCAAGGGAAAGTATGAAAGTGTGACAATACCAAATCCACATTCAAAGGCAGAATTTTGTTGAATTTTCCACAAATTGAAGACGGAAGACTTAAAACACTACCTAAATCAAGCTGCTGATAAATCTCAGTCATTAAGGTTTGCTGAATGGAAAAGTAAGCTAGTGGTTCTCAGATAACTATGATCATTATGATCTACACCAAACGGCCATTAACACTTGCGCTTCTGAAAGCCAGTACGGAACGGTTTCTGTCGTTTTCGCGGAAGGTCAAGTGAAACCATAGGAAATTGCCGGCGATAAACGTGTTCTTCTCCATCCCAACGGAGTACAAATAGCGATAGTAGCCCGTACTTCTTATCCATATCCATCTACGCTTTTCATCATCTTTTGTGCCTTAGTTCAAGAAAATTTCCCGAACATTATAAAATTTTGAATGAAACCGAAGAAAGCAAAGGCAGGATAAACAAAAGCCTCTGAAAACAAGCCATAAAAATAGATCTTAAGGGACAGAGAAAGTGTTGGCCTGGAGTAAAAGAAAAACGGAAAAAATTCTGCTTATTCGTTCTTGGCTTCAGTGGGAAGCCAGAGAATTTAGAGAAAGTGGCTTGAATCAGGAAGAGAAAATATTTTGAAAGGAAAGTATGTTGCCCTAAAAACCCAAGGAATGGCGTAAATGAATGAATACAAGTTTTTCTTTTTCCTTTACAAGAATGAATCTCCCACTGCAAAAGTGCCCTTGGCTTTGTTACTTCCATATTGTGTGAAAAATCTCCAAAAGAAAATTGTGAGACAATGAAGTGAACCAGAGACCCATTGTCGCATTTCCCTTTTAGCAAGTCTGTAGTCGTTTCTTCCTCGGAAGTACCGTAATTGCTAGTTCTTTGTACTGGAAAAAAGAAATAGCAATAATGGGAGAGCTACTAGCGAGACCAGAGTTGATTCTAACGAGACGGTCTGTAAGAAAATTATAGGGAAGATGCAGTGTTTACACAACCCCTTTTTAAAGAAATATTTTTTATGAGGATATCAAAAACGTGTAGTTTGTGCTCAAGTTCCAACTCTTCTTGTTCACGTTACACACTAAAGTAGCATCTTTTCACTCCTTCCTTTCCCCTCCTCCTCTTCGACTGATTTTAAGTTGGGGCCTTTGTCCTACCAAAAATGAAGTGGAGAAAAGGAAAGGAGAGAGTTTTCTCTGCTAAGAGGATCAAAGCCATATTATGCTGACTCTGCGTGAATAAGACCATATTAAGAAGACATTATTGGTGAATACAAAGTTCCAAACACGAAACATTTTCGTTTTAAAGTTTGCACTCTACTCCTGTCTTTTGAGAACTTTCACAAATAATGTTATACGCATAGCGTTGAGACTTTTCGGCTGTGAAAGTGTAATTTAAGAGAGCAGCAGCCTTTACTGCTCCTGTCAAGGCTCTACCTCTTTACCATTGAAAATGGCTGGAGCCAACTTTCAGATAAAAAAATGGAAGACGCGAGATGAGGCTAGGAAGAAACTGCATTCATTTCATTCTTTCTATTTGTTTTGTCGAAAAAATGCTCTTTTTCTGAAATGGTAAGAAAAAAGGACTTGTTATTGTTAAAAGATTGCGATGCCATGCCATCCCACCGGTCGATCTTAGTGAGGTGCTCATGTGTAACATCGGAAATCCGTACTGCGTGCGTTGAATTCTCTAATTCCTTTTGTTAGATTGGAAGAACTACGGCCCTGTTTATGTACAAAGTTTTCCATTGAAAAACATGCTTGGCTGGTAAAGGGAAACTCATTTTAAAAAGAGCTAATAAGAAGTAGATTAAAACACGTTCTAGCCTTTTAGAAGTACATGAGCATAAACCTACGTCGTCTCCCCGTCTTATGATCTGTAATCATGTGTAGCGCTCCGCTATTCTACATTTTATTTGACGATTTTGACACCCTTTTCGGCACTAATTATTTACTTTTTTCTATGTCTCAAATTTCAGAATGAAGCCAGGTGCTCCCCGAGCTCCAAAACAAACGGAAACAAATGTTCGAGCTGAAAGAGAAGTTGTCTACCCCTTTGGAGTTCAAAATGATTTAGGCCATGTCGTTTTAACTCGCAATTCAAAGGTAAGTTTTTTTTCACACTCTTTTCATTAGCATGCAGTTCTTTACACTCAAAAATAAGGATAAGTTGGGAGGACCGAATTCTCATTTTTACGAGTATTTTCTGCACATTTCAACTTTCACCTTTTTATTTCCCAGTCATACAAGATGCGGGCTTTCTCCCTGACATCATTAATTTTTCAGGGGAACTACTTTTTGTTTTATAGTTTCCTTCTCTTTCGCGTTTTATAGCATTTTGTTTGAACTCTCTATCTCTTTTTTTGAAAAAAAGTAACGGTTTGCAAGCTCCTTGACACTAAGACACTTGTGCATTACCATAAAACGTATTGTCAAGGGTTTCATATTCCTTCTCGTTTCCAACAAGACAGGCGACACGACAGCGCCAGATATATATTTTTCTTGCTTTAACTACAAAGTACTTAAATACGTATGTTGCGTGTGGGGCCGCTACTCATCCAAAAAATGGTCACCACACAGCCTCTTTTGCCGTTTATATGAATGCTTTCGTTTTGGCGATGTGCCCTAAACCACCTTCCCAAAACATACGAACAAACACACTTTTACGTGCATAATATGTATCCTCCCATCAACTTTTTGAATTTCTTTCCTTTATCTAACTGCTCTCGTGACCAGAATAAACTCGAGTATGAATTCGATCAGGGAAAAAAGTTTTTGTTTGAGTATCACACACGATGATCATGACACACTTCATGTGTTATTCATTTTCAAAAGGAATAAGTGGTCTCCTCCTTGAGAGGAAATGAATGGGGGAAATAAGTGTTGTATGAGGATACCGCACACTAGCCCTAAGGAAAAAATCTCCGACAAAATTTCCCAAATTTCATACATGTTGTAGAACTCGATGAGCTCTACAAAACTTATTCTCTTCATTTTTTCGTAACTCGCAACAGGCGCGTGCTAGAGCTCCACGAAGTTACCCATTACCACAATGCAAATCAATGCAAAAATAATTGGGGCCATTGGCTGTCGCATTAAAATATAAGTATGTATCGTAATCGCGTTGTAGCATTTATGAAAAAAATACGAGAATAAGTTTTGTAGAGCTCATCGAGTTCTAAAACGTTAATGAAATTCAGGAGATTCCATCGGAGTTTTTTCTTTATGGCCAGTGTGCTGTATCCATTCTCTCTTCTTCGTATCCTTACTCAGAGCCCCCGGAATCCCTCTTAAACTGTTTTTTCCCATTTACTTTCTTGCAATGCGCACCTTCAAGCGATTCTGCTAATCCCTGACATACGTGCTATTTTTTTGGAGGTAAACTGCAATGAAATCATGTCTTTCTGATGAGATACGTAGGACCCCAACATGCTTTTAAGAGAAGAAATGAAGACGAGTTCGTGTCAATTCTATTTCCTTCAATTTTCACATTTTACATGACGCTCAAGCTGATTTAATTCAATTCCCTTTCATCATCTGTTTCCCTCAAGAAAGGAAAAAATCTCATTTTTCTTTTCCATTTGGAGTACGTATAGCATCTTGAAAAATCCCTGGTATGGAAATAGACCCTGCGGAAATGTACCAGTCATCATTTTAAATTGGAAAGAAGTTTGTAATCTCAATAAAATGCTCTCGAAAGAAACACAGGTAAATAAGGCAATGAACATTAGCACTATCTTCTGCCTTCGAACTTAGTTTTACATATTATACGGAGTTTCAAGCTCGTAACATGAAAAAATTGTAGATTTTTGACGTCTGAGATTCCCTCGAGGCTATTCATTAAAACATTTGGGTATTTTACACTTCCACTCACCCAATACG
>JAHZNI010003233.1:0-15922 GCA_027744415.1 Seira ritae | reverse complement strand
GCAGACACTGCGATGACCGCTGCAACGATAGCAGCTATTCCAAACAACTTCATTTTTCTGATTACTTGCTTGTGAGTTTGGCCAAGCAAAAGCGAAATACTTACTACGGTTGAAATGGTTTCAACTCGGCCTTTTTATAATTTCCTGAAAATTCCTGTCGTCGTCGTCGGTATCCAGTCACGCCATGTCATGCTATTATTGAAAATTGCATCGCTGGTGAATGTGTTTTCCGGTCATGATGAGGGTAATACGGAAGAATGAAGAAATCCTACTAAAGCGTCAAGTAATTAAGACAATTAACTCTTCTTAAGTAAATAACATGGGGTTTAAATGGCTTTGGTATAATTTATTGTTACATAGGAAAATCTTAATGGATAATTTTTACCAAAACTATTAGGGAACCTAAATAAAGTTACAAAATTAAATGCTTTAAATGTTCCCGTGAAACGAACAAAGTCAAAACCATAAATGATATTCTTCTTTTACATAGGTTCTTGTTTTAGATATAAGTCAATTTATTTTGTATTCATTTTCATATTAATTTCATTTTATATGTAAGAAACGGACATGGAGATCATTTTCGGTTAGTATTTATTGTTTGTCTAGCTTTTATTCGATTCTTCGAACATCATCGGGACAATTTAGGAAAACAGAAAAATTGCAGCATCTTGAAATGAGTTAATATGATAACGATGGCAAAATATTGTTTCTAAAATAAAAAGCCAAAAACATGACATCTTCGTAAGAGATAAAGAATTTATTTATTTTATTTATTGTATGTATTCAATTTATTTTTTCTAACATATGGATTGCATCAAGAATGTAATGATATGCTGAAACCTATCCTTGGTCGAAGCAAATAGTTCAATTCTTGTACTACCAACTTTGATTTCCCAGAAAAACACAAGGAAAGTGGGAATAACCAAACCAAAATGAACGATGAACACGACAGATATATTGTCATTCATCTTTAGAGCCTTTGTGGCTGATTTTGAATTTCTTGCTGCCTCGACCATTAGCGAGTATGTTTTGACCCTCCTTACCCAATCTTTCCATTGCTTTGCTATACCAGACTCCACGATTGCCGCCAGTCTGGAAAAGAACCAGTTGCCGGGAATGCGAATATTTTGCACAAGCCAAGACGGCCGATGGAATGTCAGGATATCTTCTCCAATAGAAATAAATGCGGTTGTATCATTGAGCAATAAATTTTCTAGAATGTGCTTGCTTTCTTCAATTAAATTTGACCAAGCGACGAAAGCTGTGTAGTTACACGATTTGATGTAGTTAACATATCCCAGTGGAATCCCGTAAGGCAAAACATTTTCTTGAAGCTCAGTATTAGTAAAATTATGTATAAGCCCTTCAAGATTTTTAAACATTGTCCCATTTTTGTTTGAAATAAATGAATGCAACGCAGTAGTTTTAATGGGCTGACGTCTCCAGAATTCATAATATTCCTGGTATGTTTTTGACGTTGAGTTTGTCTCAGTTTCCAGAATTTCTTCCATTGATTTGTGGGTTGTCGTGTTTGAGACTTCATCTTCGTCTTCTAGATAATCTAACTCCAAGCTAAATTCAAGGAACTCCTTGAAATCATGTTCACCTTCAACATCATTAATTTGTGGATACAAAGTAAAATTATAGTTAACGAGTTCACTGAATAACTTCAAGGGTTCAGGAGATATTGGTGAGCTCAAATCCGTTATATTTTGGCCCTTGTATGCGTTACTTATTACAACTCCCATTAAAAGCCAAGACATCAGCAAAAGATGCCAAACTTTTGATTGGCTTTCAAATTCAACCCCCTGTTCTAATAATATCGAACCAGTCATAAACGTCACGCTCCAATGAGTTAGATCTGTCATTTGCAAAATTTTCACTGTTAAAATCGATGCAAAAGCAAGACAGACCCAAATAATTTTATCAAAGGCAGAGAAATATCCAATCACTGATAGACGTCCGACTTTTACAATCCCGCAAGTGATAAATTGAAGCCCTTCCTGGTCCACGCCAACATAGCCCAAGTCTTCAAATCCAAAAGTAATGGAGCCAAAGTTTTTCCAGTAAGAATAAGTATATTCAGAGATATCGGCGAACTCGTAATTGGGAAATAATTCAAATGCTAAAATGACATCTGCTAACATCCATGGTTCCAAGGAATGAAATCCATTCTGCCTTATTTTTGAACTGTAAGAGAGCAAATTTAAGTGTTTTTGAAAAGTCTCACCATCAAGATGCCTGTGATGCATGAAAATATAAGACTTGGACTTCGAAATATTCCAACCTTGATAGAAAAAACCGTTAATGCATTTCTCTAATCCTTTAACAGAATCTGCACAATGTTCTGGCACATTTAATAATCGTATGTCTTCAGAGGCATAAACTAATGACATATTCTGTACGTGACAGAAAATCCTGGAAGGTGTGTTTGCATACAGCTTAAAATCATCCGTGGGGCTCAAATGTCTAAAGTGAAACGACCCTTCTTGAATTATCCGGTCTTCGTGTGTGACCAAAATTTGATAGCCTCCAAATTTCGGAATGCAGAAATAATGTTTAGCCGCTGTATTATATTCATACGTAATGTTGTAATTCCCATATGCTGGTATCGCTCTTGGAAATATGACATCAAAATTACCATACGATGGAAAAGGTCGGAGACGAATATTCTCAAATGTTTCGTATGAAAACGGGAAATAGTAAATTTGAACGTAGCACAATAAACGGGCAGGATGTTTTGCCTCAAAGACAAACGCGTATTCGGTAGAAATGTTCGTAAAGTTTCCGCGATTAAGCCTAATACCCACGCTATAGTTTCCTAAGTCGAAGTAGTTCTGCGTGTAATCTTCCTTTATAATAGGTTTAATTATATAGTTTGATCTGACATGTGGGAAATGAATAGGCTTAACTTCTGCAAATGGTTTGCTTATGTCTTGACTAGGATTCGGTTCAGTCTCACCCCCTTCATAATGCACGAAGTGAATTATGCAGATGGAAAATTGAGTAAGAATATTGTTTAAATTAATTTCTTCTTCGACTGGCAAACAGCTCAGGGGTAATGTGAATGCCAATACAAACAAAAATACTGCTTCCATCCCACCAATTGCCTTGTAGTTTTCTGAAAGCAGATGCACGACAAAAAGTTTACATATATTTAGGCTACAAAGCTGATGCAGTTGGTAGGGGCAACAAAGTTGATTTAGAGGGAAAAAGACAGAAAACTTTACTTGTACGGAAAAACGTCTGCAACTGAAAGCAACTCAACGCAGGAAAAGGAAAGGACAATATGCATACCGTTTGCGTTGGGCTAGGTAGGAAATATAGCTAAAGTAATTTATTATCTAGTACATAATTCACAATACCCAAATAAAAACACGTGAATCGCATTGCATAAACTAACTTCAGAGCTTACCTTGGTGACTGGAACAGTCGTTATGGGGACATTCACATCAAACGTTTGAATTTAGGGTGGGAGGGGGGTCCCGGTGAAGCGTGACAACTCCATATAACCGTTAATGTAAAAGTGCGTTACATGGAAGGGTGGGTGGTCTGAAAAATCGGGATTTTTGCGTTGCGTTTGATGTGAATGCTCCCTATATAATAATCTTTGAGGCTGTTGATAAAATACGTAACGTAAAAAATGATTTGTTCGACCCCCATCCTCCCCTCCGTAACGCTTTTGCCATTTACTAATGTATGGGAGCGTAACTCTTTCACGGACCCCTCTCTCCCCTAAATGCGTTACGTATTTTATGAACAGCCCCTTTGCAGACCTGAGCACTATGCCAAGGCTGTGTTAATAAAAATGAATTTAAATGCTGCCAATACTAGCACTATCTTCCCTATAATATATAAACTTCCTACCTAAAGTGGTTCCGGGTATCTGATATTCCACTTCCTGCTTCCTTTTAAGTCTACATGAAAACTAATACTTAGCAATATTATTCGCCTTCATTTCTGTATTTTCGTTTTCAGGAATGTATTGACCGATCGATCTTCAATTGACACGTAACTGTCATTCAAATGTAATTCAAGTAACAGCAACAAACCGAGCCATGCATGTTTGTCTTATTTATCGAAGTAATAAATCTTCCTTGTTACGCAACTTTCATTCAAAGGGCATCTCTACGCATGCCTACATTATATAAATAGGAAGTAAATTTGCTTCTTCCTGATTAAGTAAAGTAGTTCTCGTTTTATTTGCTTCGTTTTAGTCAAACTCAGTAGTATAACACTACCTTATGTACATCTGACGTCGTTTAAACAATATTTATCTATCTATTCGGGAAATTCGTACCAGTCATCAAAGCGTTTCTGCAAATGCCATGTCGTCAGAGCTAGATGTATTAACTTTTCCGTATACTAAATTACTTGCCTTAATTCGTTGCAAGTGCTACATGTTGTGCTGGCATGCTAAATTGCTAAACCGCGGTGATTATGAAAAGGTGTAGTCCGTTCATGTATAACCCGAAAACCAAGCCGAGTTCCGTGGTAAAAATGAAGTAGGACAAAAACATCCTCGGATACATGACGTTTTCCTGAAATACCTTTTAATTTCCTGAAATATTTTTTAATACGCGACCGTAGTATTAAAAACCGAGCCTCGAAATGCATATTTAAGTATACCTATTTAACGGCAATTAAAACTTTATAAGTTGGGCATTTTTACTGTCACATATACAGCCAACTTACGTCAGCAATGCATGATATGTTGGCTAAGAATGAGGTGTAGCTCCCAATTGCCTAACCTTCTCACTATTTTATACCCTTGTATTTAGGCGCTCCTTGTACCGTTCAATTCCGTTAAAATCAATCTTGGCGCTGGGCAATAATCATAGGGTGGACAATATAATATTGTCCGGACAATAATGGACAATATCAAACTTGGAAAACGGACAATAATATTATACAATACTGATGTATACATAAAAAGGTAATCATGGATTAAAAGGGGTGCTATGATACCATAATAGACGGAATATTATCCATTGTTACCCATAATTGTCCATATTTTCCATTATTTCCCATAAATTGCATTATTTTCTATGTCTTGTAAAATAACAAATATTGTCCGGATAAAATCCATCTCTGGTTAAAATCTCCAAACATGAAAAAATTGTTTATGAAGTACCTACATAATATCTTCTTCATATGAGAATGAGAAACATGATATGACTATGATTACTATTCATGAAATAGATACGCAAATCTCAATCCCGATTCTTCACAGTTCTACGCGAAACGCATTTCTCTATGATTGAAATTTGAAATAGAGGACAGCATCGCAAATCTTTAGGCGTGATCTTCCTAATGACTTTACAAGGTTTGTTAGAAATCCACCGACACAATAAATTGATCTTTCAAACATTGGTCGATGGCTGATTAGATTTAATTGATCCGTATGTGGGCAAATTTACCTGTGCTCTAGGGCTTTGTACGCATTACCAGAGCAATTATTTACTTATAAATAGTGGAATAATTGCAATGCAAAAATAATGCAATTCCCCTGAGTAAAACTTTTTTCATGTTAAATTGTATTTACATGCGCATAAAATCACGCAATGCAATGACCCAGAATCAGAATGTTCTCCGAAAAACTTTTTCGTATTTATTTGTCTAGTCCGTCTCCCATTCATTATAAGTAAGAAGTTCACTAAACGACCGCAGTGAAAATTATTTCAGCAATAAAATATGATTTCCTTTAGTAATGATTTTCATTCTTTCCCACAAAATCTATTAGAATGGCAATGTGTCTTTAATTTTAAAATAAAAAGCTTCAAGTATCTCCCTTCCGTATACATTCAGCAAATTATACTTATTCTACCTTTTCATGACAATCGTCAAAGTAGAACCTTGACATTAATTTTTCTTCCTATCCATATCTTACTGGTGGCAAATCACCATGGTTAAACTCCCTCATGGAATCCCTATGGCGAATTCTACAAAACTCTGTAACACCGGCAGTTCTAGGATGATCGCAACCCGGTATTTGTGAACAAGCGTCCGGTGTCATAGCAAAATCAGATCCTCCCAACTTGATATCAAATGCAAACCTTACCATGGCATACCCTTTAGCCTTCATTTCAATCGTATGGCCATCCAAATCCTGCACGTAGGTCAAATCGCTCCACTCTTGCACCTGCTTGATTTTGCTTAGCAACTCGGAAGCGTTCAAAGGGATCAGTGACGTGTTGTCAGAAATCTTCAGAATGGCTTCATGTTCGATTCGCATTTCGCTCACATGTATATAAATTTCGGGCCGGTACCTCGTACAGGGCTCCAGCTCAAACTTTATTTGAGCGGCGAGATACTTGAATTTGCCCTTCATTCTCATTGTATCGACGTTGTAGTTATACGCCGCCGCCAATAGTGGGCCAACGTTTTCCCAGGGAAATTGTATTTCAATTGAGGACGGATATTGCAACTCAACAGGTTCTCCGGCAAGCCGATGGACAGTCAGGAGTCCTAGGTTGTGCATACTATCCAGCGAAGGCGATCTATAGATGTCGAATTCATTCGTGACATTTCTGTACCATTTCTTCAAGCGAGACACATACACAGTGGAGTCTGTATTGGAGAAGACGCTGTTTGCAGCAAGCTGGATTTGCAATGCCGGTTTGACGGCGCTTTCCATCATTTCGTATGTCATATTTGGATCCGTGAACACACGGAAACGGGTCAAATTGACGGAGATGCATTGTGTTAGGTCTGTACAGGTATCGCTGAAATACATTTAAAAAATTAAAATGAAAATATGCATTTGGTTAAAAGCTTGTGTGCAATGTATGCATTTTTTAATCGAGATTTGAGATCTTAATTTTAAGCACGTGCCTCCTTGTTTTCTTATCAATATGGACTCCAGCGAAAAGGAACTTTTGGCATACACTAATACATGGTGCTGCCGCAGTCATATTAAGACGTGGAATATCGCCAACTGCAGTCGAAGAATTGTGTAAAATGTAATTTGAGAACAATTAGCTGAAATCGTTATATTTTCAATCTGTGATATGGACGATGCACACCTGTGAGCGTCGGAACCAATTTTAGCACCAACCAGATGCAATAGTCTCTGCAGTAGGTTTTTGGCGAATTTGCATACTGCATAAAAAATTGCAGAAACAGTACTATAAAATTATAAGAGGTCGTCCATTTACTACGTCACCCAAAAAAAAACCATTTTTCAGACCCCCCTCCCTTCATGTCACTGTTACAGGATAGGAACGTTAACACGGGTAAGATAGGCAATCCCAAACCCCTCCCTCCCCCGGGTTGGTGACATACTAAATGGCCGTCCCCAAAAACTAACATATTTATAATATGTAATAGGCAGAATATATAAGACCTCCGGTCGAAACAAACATCCTTCACCTGTACAATACCAAATACCAATAAATATTAAGGCGTTTAAATGTGAACTGCGTTAAGAATGTCGCAATCACAAGCAGGTCTGAGAATTTGAAATCGGAGTTTTGGTAGTGCCAGAAGTAGATGCGTACCTGGATTCGGGCTAAATTGTCGCTTGAACCAGAGATAACAGCCAAAAATGCATTTATCCTTGTTTGTCGTTGCTGGATTCCGCTCACAACATTCGTGGCAGTCGCAAGAGAAAAAATTCGACAAATAACCACCTACATTAGGTCAACGAATAAAGATTATTGGTTTTAGAAAAATTGCTTTTTAGATTTGAACTTTTGGCTACATTTTAACGAATAACCTTTAATACAATAATCTTTTGCGGCCGGGTATGAACATTTGCCTAGGCAGTGCTGAAAATCTTAATAATTAAGATGACGTCAACAATCGAGCACATTTTTTAACGATTTGGTTCTGGTAGATTAGTTCGATTATCGCTATATTTACTATATTTAATTACCTGTGTAAGTGGGTAAATCAGGGATATCGCTGTGCATTAAAGCTTTGTATGCGTTACCAGAGCAGTTATTGACACACAAGTTGAACCTGGTAGCGGTTTCCTCTGTTTTAAAGAAATGCGTATTATATTTTTGCGTTTACTTAACCAACGACAATCGATTGAATACAATTAACGTATCATGCACCCCTCAGAGGCAGAGAAAAAAGTCATTGTTGATTTCAGAGAAATTTCTTTAAAAATATCTTGTGCGATGCTAGGACTCTAATCAGGGAGCAACTTGCAGGTAGTTGCAATCAATATCAAGTTCAGGGCAGGTCAGAGACAAAAAATTCAACTTTCGTGATCATTGCCCTGTACCTGATCACCGCCCTGCAGGCTCATAATCTCAATTGTTGTGTCGTTCATCGTATAATATTATTTCTAATATACATGCATCTTGCATTCCATGCTACTGCCTCATACGCATGTGTAAAAAATCACAGCTCGTTTGCTACGTCCATGCGCATGCGTGATTTTCAAAAACAAAAACCGTTTGCTCGAGTTATCTTTGTTGCTGGTGTCATGCGTATTGCGCATGCGTCAGGTTCAAAACCAAAGTTCGTTTGCCTTTTTTCCAGTTTCAGTCTCCCATCAAGCCATACAGGTATACGCCACTACATCACACACATAACATGCATGGGATAAACTATCTTTGGCTTACCTGAACCTCCCTGACCCTGAGTTTCCCTGAGATCCCTGTACCTAACTTGAATTTCCCTGCCCTGCACACTCTCTGAATTGAACTGCTTCAATTTAGGGAGCATTGAATATTGAAAATCTGCCCTGACCCTGATTGATTTAGAGTTCTATGCGATGCAATCCTAATACAAATTTTAGAGCGAATAACATGTCTGGACGTTGTACAAGTACTTACCTTTTGCATCCAAGTCCTGAATATCCAACTTTGCTGCTTCATCCGTGCAGTTTTTGTAACATCTCATAGCACACTTTTTCTTCGGTTCGTTTCCGCACAGTGATGACGACATGGAATAGACTACAATGGATATGCAGAGAGAATGAGGATTTTAATTGTTTAATTGATTTATGATCAAATAGTAAGTGCAAATAAGTACCTTGGCTTAAATATGAGTGGAGAACAAATAATCCGACCAGCGTGGCTAACATTACGTTCATGTTGGAGATTTATATGTACCTCTAATTATACACTGTATTAAGTAGTAGGTATATGTAAATCTCGAAAGTATTTTCAATCAAACCCAAGTTTATAATTGCACACATCTAATAGCTTGCAATTAATGCTTGTGAATTTCACGTTTTTAGCGAAGATGATTCCGGGAAGAAATAATTATTCAAGTTCTAATGAATTCTAGTTCCAGGAATTTTTTTATTGTGGTATTTATTTCAAACATGCCATGACAAACATGGGTAGGAACATGACAATCATGAACTTCACTAATGTTAATGAATCTAGAAAGCGCAACAATTTTAGCATACCACCTTAGCAAAATGCTTGTATTTTGTGTAAGTACACGAGATGAATAATTAAACCTCCCACCGCTGTCATTGTTACAATTCCGGTTGAAAAGAGTGGAAGCTAAATTTGCAATGTTGGTTCACTCCCAACGGAGTTTCAGGTTTTGGATAAGATATTAAATTTAACACTTTTTGTTTTCGATAATTCCTGGAAAACATTATCATTTGACTACAAGTTCAGTCAGGTTACAAAAATTTTGTTTGAAGCACACCAGAGACTATTTGTGTGGTTTCCGTACAATTGTTCAATACCAGTACACGCACGCACTTCCACGCTGTTTTGTTCAATTTTGCAAGGAAAAAAGCTCAAACATCTTGAGGATTTCTTGTCGATCGTAAAACAATACAAGCGAAATGTACTATCCAAATCCAAATTTCATTAATGAACACGACACATAAGTGCAGCTCAAAATAATTTATTCAATTTTCTCGCGAACAATTTGCACATTTTTGTAAAACACAAAATCGTTTGAAATATCTGCACATAAAAATATTTTCTAATTACCAAATTTAATTTCAATTTTGGTAAGCTAAATTTTTAATGGTAACGTTAGTTTTCCAATCTTCCAAGTCTGAACTAGCATACGACATTTTACGACAAATATACATAGCAAAATTAATTACTTTCATCTGCAAAGCACTCAAAGTCAACCTTACCTATCCGTATAATTCCAAGTTGCCGTGGTCGGCTGAAATTTAAAGATGGCCAGGTAATCATTGCATGCTTGCATGCCCTTCCTACGGTAAACTATTTTTTTGCGTTCCAGAACTGGTTTGAGGAGGAAGTAGAAACGTGGACATTTCCTTAGGAAGATAGTTATATCCAATCGACGCCGGGTGACTGATAACCATGTCAGTGGAAAAATGTTGGTGCACCCAGTTCGTGTTAACCGTAGCCACATTTGCGGTACCAGGTAAAATGTAAAATGTGAAGCCCGTTCGGTTTCGTACAACTTCGGGGGTGTTGTAAGTAAAGAGCAGAATGTTGGCTCCTGTTACGTTCGTAAAGAAGGATGAAACGCTAAGACGAAATCAAAAGCTCATTAAATTAACTGACCACAGAGAAATATTATTAAATATAGCTAAGGGATCTTCCATAAAGACCGTAACGCCTATGGGGGGGTGGGAGGATCTTGAGGGTCGCGTAAGAAATGCATGTATGTTTAGGATAGCATATCCTGCAAAGCATAAACGTGTGATATGGGGGAGGGTGGGTCTCGAAAATCCGAAAATTCGCCGATACGTTCTTTATGGAGGAGCCCTGGCTACTGATTTAATTAACTTGCCTCGTTGTCCTAGGCACCGTAGATCTTTTTTGAAATGCGGTAATCGCTACAACTTTTCGTCCGGCTAGAATTCAGGACCCTCCAGAATTACGTGGTAGGTGTTTTTTTTTATTTACTGCGACAATCCAAGAGCAATGCTCATTTGGTGAAATGAGTTCATTTGCCTTGTATGATAATTGAATGAAGGGCCCGTAATTTGGTAGCCTGATACTGCCTCCACATTGTGATTGGGAGTTATAAACTCCATTGTTGAAGTCGTTGACGACATTCTTGGACAGTTTGGCTGCTTGATAGCTCCAGTGGGTGGCCTGAAGAAGGTCGTAAGGATCTCCGGCGATTGAGGAGCAAATAACTCCAAGAAATATTGCCAGAACAACTGATAGGTTTACTTTATGCATTTTAGTGCTTTTCTTAGAAAACCTTTATTTTCAGCGAATTTCAGCAGAATAATACGCAAAACTTGACTTCCTAAGGGAATTTGAAAAAATTAGAACTGAATGAATGAACTCAGCGACGGGGAGTTTTTATTCGGATGCTGGGCAAATAGAGCTGAAGATAACACAACCATGCAAGCATAACTTGAGTCGAGTCATTTCAGTTAATATTTCGTATTAAATTTGCTCATTTCAGTTTTCCCCAACAATATGTCAATCAAGGTCAATCATGAACATTCTCGGTAAAAAAATGATTGCATATTATTTCCTTTGGGCCTGTTCATGAAATACGTAACGAGGGAGAGGGCCGGCTGGACCATCGTCCTTATCTCTGTAGTCGCAAGAATTTGAAGTCGTTAATCCTTTACATCAGCAAGATGAACGGGAACAGAGACGTCATTCTCTCAACTGTCGCAAAACGTTTTTTTAGTTTACTTTATGCGTCATGCTTGCGATAATCGCTTTGAGTACCTATAGAATCAAACGTAAGGCACGCTGCTTTGATTGGATGATGTAATTAAATCTTATATTAAGCCTTAAATGCGAGATTAGAAACTACCCTTGCAATTAGGAAAATCCATCGACATTCAGTTCATGAAAAGACTTCCTCGAATTTTTCAAATCAGTCAGCGAAGCACACCAACTATATATTTGTGCTGGCATAGGATACATACTCCAATAAAAACAATGTGTTGAAATAATTGGATCCTTTTGGTAATTGGAAAAGGTTAAACATTTATTACCAAAATTATTACTCATGTTCGGATTATATACACAAACTCAAAATAAAATGAATCATTAGCGTTAGTTTTGGACAGCTCATGAATCACTGCGTCTGTACAATCATGCACCTGTCATTTTTTAATTATTTATACCGAGCAAAAGGCATGTTTGCATGGCAATCGTTCTGATAAAGCACAATTTCTTATCGCGAAAGTGTCATTACAGCAATGATGAATTTTTATCAACAAACAAAGTAAGCGATATGATATTATAAATTGATATCAGTGAAATCCACATGCCTATGTGATTCATGCATTGCATTTTTTCATTTGCAGCAATAGCCCATGCGTCCAGGCGTGGAAGCAAAAAATAGTGCAAACTCCTTGTGTATCTCCGAATGACAAAACTCACCACAAATGAATCATATAACCTTTGTTTGCAAATATTTGCTTAGAATCCTTAAATCTGTACAAAGGATTTAAATGAGCATACATATCGTCTTTCAAATTTTATTTTAATTCTCGGTTAAAATTATATACATGGTGGGCGAGGGCGATAAATCATTTACAACCTTTGCCTTTAAAGTAGTACATTATAAGTAGTAAAACCAAACTTGATTTAATCTATTGCAAACCATAATTTATCTCTTTGCACACCTATGCTTATGCAGGATTTCGTTAGAAGCAATAAAATTTTTTTTATATTTTGTCTTTATATCATACTTGAAGCCATTGAGTTTCATGATGCCCCATAATGTCTTCAGTTTTCAATCTTCAATCGATTACTCAACTCCTGAGACATAGGAGTCGACCCCGTTTCACAAATCAAATCATGCTTAGAAATATCCCGGTCCTCGGACTCTCCTCTTGGACTTGGATTTATCATCCTCCCATCCTTCCATTTATCATTTCCTACAATTAAGTTATGCAGCATAATATGACATGCACCTTCTATAATAAGAGTAAAGATACCCGCCGTGCATAACATAAGCCACGTTACAAAAATAATGCCTAGTCTTTCTTTTCCAATGGAATCTCCTGTATTCTCCTCAATTCTCCACAATCTTCCCTTAAGCATCATTCCCCAATTGCTCCATGTATCTACTTGCTCAGCCAAGCCATTCTCCCTGATTCTCACCACAGTTTGAGCCATCCAATACCTGTTGACTTTCCAAATCTCCCAAAAGTACAAGGATGGAAATATTGGTTCTTTAATTCGATTGCATACCATAGTTTCATCCTTTCTAATTTGCCTTACTAGTTTCTCCAAATGTTTCTCCGTCACGTCTATCCTGATACTATCCACGAAAACAGCATTTTTATTATCATTCCCATTTCCCGCCAGCACTTTGGCTGTTAGACTCGCCGTTGCATTTCCTCTGATTTGTTGAAAATTGCCGAGCAACTTGTCCCAGTTCCTAGCCTTAAATTCCTTTTCCAGAGTCTCACTTGGATGTTTATACCATCTTTCTTTATAGAATCGAAATTTATAGCTTCCGTTATACGCAGTTTTCAAGTCACGCATAACGACAGGTTTTCCTGGCATTATGAGTAAGCTTGTGATTGAGTTCTCATACAGCACACAAATTTGTAAAGCAAATAATAAGTTTGAAACCAAAAGAATTCGTTTTCCCTTAGCCATATGCACGCTTTGTCTTGTAAGCAAAGCCAATTGAACAAAAATATTGCCCAAAATAGAATTTGACGGAGTTTGACTTTCTAAAATGAGAGTATGCAAGTAATGCAACGCGAAGTTGAAACAAAGGGCCATCCACACTTTCAATGAGAAGGGACAAATCCACGACGAGAGCGGGCTCGTAAGCTGGTGATCATCTTCATGGTCATGGTCATCATGTGAAATTCGTAGATTCTTCCTTTTACAATAGACCATGTACAGTTGCTTAGGGTATGCATAGGTCGCACTTCCCAGTTTGAAAACGTTTTTACTCATGTCCTCCAATTCATCTGTAGATCCGTAGGTAACGGCGTTGCGAATATATTCATGCCCAATACTGCCAATTATTAGATTTCCGTCTTTTCCCTGAACCCCTTCCCGCAAAGCCATCGTAAAGTTGTGGACTTCTGATAAGTATATCATCATCATGAGGCCGTAGGTACAGTAGGCCATATCCCTATGGCGTCCAACAAGCCTTGAACACGCTAGAATATCATTTTGATACTTATCCGGAGCAAGATACTCCGCTATGTGAATGATGCGCAGCATTGATGGAACATCCAGCCCATATAAGGATCCTAACCTGAAGAGGTGCTTGTGAAGCTTGGAAATGTCTCCTTGGAAACTTATAAATGTATCTACGGTGATATGTCTGATGTTGTAGGCTCCAATTAATTTAAGCCTTACAGTTTTTGATGAGTTTCTAAAAAACTTTGGGGGTAGGACTAGCTTTAAAGCAGGCATTCGCTTCACAGTCTCTGAGACATCCCCGTTCATTCCAAAACTCTTTAGCTTTGCGAACAAAAATAGATTGAATGGACTAAGTGCGAAATCGGAAAATGTGCTGATTGTTGTGTTCGTGTTCGGTTTGCCATACCCTTCATAAGGACTGATTACAATGTGAACAGAGCTTGTCAGTCGAGGTGTTCCATGCTTTTCTCCATCAAGTTTTTGGAGAAAGGTCTCTTGGATCACAATGCTTCTCATGATGCCCCACGGACATGTGTGCATGTAATCAAATGTAAGTCCATAAAATATGAATATAAAATTCAATTGAGTTTTAGTCGAGCAGTTAAATAGGGACGGGAATATGCTAGTGAGGATAATACTTGCGCTATCAGAAGCTTGATGATGTTTTGAACGATTGGCTGTAAAGAGATGGAAACTTGACGCAAAAACGGCACATGTAAGGATCCAAGTTGTAATAATAGCCATGGTTAAGCATAGAGCAGGTAAGAAAATGCGGAGGAATGGACGAAATTTTAGCAGGATATCTTACGATTAAGGAATTGCGAAGCAACAAGTTAATAAGATTTGATCCTTAATACGATTCAAGTAAATACAGCAAAAAACTGGAATTTATTCGGTTAAGAATTTAACATCAGACATGGGCTCCGACTCTATCATATGACAAACTAAATGTTTCCTGGTTTTAAACAAAGAGTAGTGAAAAAACTAGCAATGTACATATTATGGCTGATACATATATATACTCACTGATTAGAAATCGTAAAGCGGAAAAAACATGAAGGATGTATAAGTGGACGTGAAAGATATATCTAGATAGCGTTGATTATAAAGGTAGCAAATTATTAAAACTTTGAGGAGTTAAATCGGTGTTTCAGCTCACTTAATTTTAAACCTCTATGTCGATTTATAAATGTCGATTTGGCAACTCGATATTTTAATTTTTCACAAAAAAAAACAAATATTACATATACACATATAATGCTTCTTGGACCTTGTTTTTTCTTTTTGGAGTAAAGTTTAGCAACATCAGTTAAATATGCCATTAAGTTTTTATGGCGAGTTAGCAGTAGACTTATAACAAACGATGGATGATCACTATTGGTGCAGGCAAAATAGATATAAAAGATCCTGCTTGTCGCGAGGTGTCCATAAAGTTCGCAAGGTGAAGGAGGCAGACGGTCATTTGGCCTGTCTATCTTGCCCATATTAACGTCCCAACCCCGCCAGGGAAGGAGGGTCTTACAAAATGTCCGTTTTATGGATCGCGTATGCAAGAGCTTCCAGATAACGATACTACTTTGGAGATGTTTAGGGTGGGAACTAGAGATAGATGCTTTTAATGCTTCACTCCCTATTTGGTTCCACACTCGCTTGGGGCAAATCACGAACTTTCATTTCCTTATTAACATTTATGGAAGGATGGAACAAAAGATTTGTAAATGACTTCTCGCTCATTTTAAACACAATTTTTAAAAGATATACATAAAATGCCTTAATATTCCATTGAACATACTACTTAACTACAAAAGTAATTGTGCCAGGCATCCTGGATTCCTGGAAAATTTTATTAACTTTACAATAGCAGGAAAATCAACTAGTCCATTTTTGGTTCCGTGGTAAATGATGATTTTATACAGAGTGCGACC
>JAHZNI010003232.1:0-11671 GCA_027744415.1 Seira ritae | reverse complement strand
CAACGCTGGCCACAATTTCATTTTCTAAAATTTATTAAGCGGAGAGGTTCATATTTTCCTCCAAAAAAATGAATGAACGTAAATACCTAACACCCAAGTTTAAGTACACATGCGGATGTAGTACCGAGTTAATGGCTGAATGATTCATTCCAAATTTAATGGAGCATTAACTAGCACGGAAAAGTTGAGATAAAACAAAGTTACCCGTGTTATTTGTTTATGATTAGGAGACACTATAGCCCATAAAATATACAAATAAAATTCTACGGAGTAATTATTATGCCCGAATATGTAATCTAAGCCGACACGGGTAGTGAAGCACTTAAGTCGGTGCTGTACACACCTGATTGCGGCAATAATAATAAAAGCAATCAATTTCAGTTTCAGAGATTTTCTCAAGTTTTGATTTTTACAATTTTTATTTCAATCGTCAGGATTTTCTAAGTTATCCAGTATCCATTTCATGTAGTAGATAATGTTTGAGTAAACCTATTCATCACCATAAAACATAATTAAATTGCAGCAACAGAGTTGATTTATTTTTCAAGCAATTTTATTACCGTCGGCATTCCCTCCATGCCGCAGTCGGTGAAGGAAACTATTCCTAGCTGGAATACTTTGTTGTATAGCACATGAGTCGTCTCAGTTTCGAGAAGTTTCATGAGCGGGGAGCCCCCATCCCCTGTACATTCACCCCTGGATGCTTTGCCCCCTCCGCAGAGCTGAAACATCAATCTACCATTAATTCTTAATAGTTTGCTTGATATTATTTATTTGGGCATACCCTGGATCTATCTAGCATATCTACAGCTCTGGAGTATACAAAGTTACAATCTCGTCTTGGGAGTAGCTCAACATAGATTTGGAGAAGAATTTCAGACAACTTTGCATCCGGCCCATTGAAACTTTCCCGAAGCACTCGTCCCCATCCAGCGGAGAAAAAGCGCATGACATTAATTCCGTCTGTAAGGATTTCTCTCCTTGGCAGACAGATAGGTTGCACCATTCCTGTTTCCAATAACTTGACATAAAACTTACCAAACTTTGATTAATTTATGGCTTAAAACCTTACTCGTAAAATTAAGATCTTCGGCGAGTCTAATCAAGGCAATATTGTTCTTGTGCGTGTACTTCTCATATTCACCATGCACAATCACGTCCGCCACTTTTGGAGAGATTGGATAGTAGCATATGCCATCTATGCATTCCTTTGTTGAGTTTCTGTTATACTGACCAACAATGACTCCATCGCTGAATAAAATTACGAGTCTAATTACCTTCAGGTACAATATTTATGTTAGATGGGTCAAAATGTATTAATTACAAAGCATATGGCGACACAACTTCAGTAACACAATGAGCCGACGTTAAAATATGTCTTGAGGATATGATTGACCCAGAACATCTCAAAGCTATTTCGTTCGTCTCAACTATTCGCCCGCTCATAGATAATTAAATCCAAATTAGAGGGATTTTAATGGTTCAAGTCGGGTATTTCTAAAATCTTACCATTCCTCACGTAGATTTGAGCCATCCACGGCAAAAAATTATCCAAGTTAGTTGGCACTCCACCCACAATCCTCTTTAATCTCTTGGCTACATCTAAATTATTTGGAGATTGATTCGTGGATGTAATATTAGTACTTGCAGCGAGGCTGCCACACTGCTTAAAAGAAGCCAGAAGACGAATATTGGGGTGACTTGAAACATCAATTCTTTTCCCTGTGGAAAATTCGTTTTTGTAATTGTCACCGTCGTTAGCGAACGACGCCTTTTTCTTCTGATTTAGCTGGAAGCGGTCATTAATCCACGTCTTCTTGCTCTTCTCGTAAGTATATGACATGACGCCAGGGGCTATATGATTCAGTATCCACTCCATGTAAAAGAGTGTGTTTGTGTCAATTGTTGGCCTCCCTTGGAAGCCACAAGTGTCTGTGACATGTCCGCCTGCGGACACTATGCCAAACTGAAAGACTCTTTCAGCACCTCCCAGTTTGGGAACTGGGAGGAATTTCACAATCCCACCTCCGCTATCACCGTTACATGTACCGCGACCTGTGTTTCCCCCTGTGCAAATCCTATCCTCAGCAGTTCTACCGTATATCCTAATATGAAATTTGTCACAAAGAGAGCGTGCTTGTAGATCCAGCTCAACTTGTTTGAGGAGATCAGAGTTGTAGCCTTCTGAGAACTTGCTCGTGGAGCCCCAACCCAACGCTGTCAGCTTGATATTCTTCCAATTTTCGAGCAACTTGCTTGAATAAGGCAAGCAAATTGGTCTGACATTTGTACCGATTTTCACTGGCTGCTTTAAGTAAATCACACCAATATCTAATTAAAAGCAAATTAAATTATACATTCTCCTATCTTTACTTTCAGGTACACATTAAAAGTCAAATGTATGCAATGCTCTTTTGAATCACCGTGATTAAGGTTTCCTTCACTGTACCCATTATGCACCTCGATGTCATCAACAATCCTTGTGGAATTCCTGGAACAATTTTCCATAAGATCTGATGTGTTACAGAACTTGACTTTCCTCCTGTCGTTATTTCCGAGCACCACCACATCTAAGCTTGTTCCTGGCTGAATTCGTGTGAGACCTGAACACAAAAACTACTTATGTACTCTGAACTGACCGACTTTCATGAAAAAATATTAACAAGGCTTTGTTACAATGTGCTGCGGTCAAAACTGTTTGGTTCGTTATTAGTGTTCCAGCGCAGTGGAAATAATGTTCTCCGGTTGCGACTAAAACAAATCATGCCTCACTTTACCCCAGAATGATATGCAAATTATAATTTTGCGCAAACCTACTATTTAAAAGATACAGTTGAACCATCCAAGGATGCATTTGAGGTCCTTCGACATGCTTCCCCCCGACAATCCTCTTTCTACGTTTCTCATCATCCAACGTATTCCCCAAATCAAGTTTCAATTTATTGAAATCAAGAATAACAACATCTTCATCATTGACCTTCTCGGGAGGAGCCATGGGCAGTCCGGGGACCCCACATTCGGAAAGGGGGCTTAGATAGGCATAATTAGGATGGCTCCTTATAAACTCTTCAGGTATTGGGACAGAGAAGCCAATGTCTACGACAGGATCTGCTTGAACTTCTGGCTTCGGCCCATCGCCAGAAACGCGAATAATTCCACCAGCCAATTCATGTTTCAGGTCAGGAGTCCAGTTGCCTGTCTTCTCAGGGATGACGGGCTCAGACTTGTTTGTTATTGATGTAATTAAAACAGGTGGGATGGGTATGCTGGCGCCTTCGATATGACTTAGAAAATAGATGAGATCAACTAGAGTAAACAAGATTATTATTACACTGTCCATGTTTCTTCAATCGATGATGTGTTAAGAAAGTACATAGCTCCAAAATAATCATTTGCACAATTGCACACGGCTCACCATTCGTCATTCATCTGCTAACTCGCTCGTACCTAATGCATTGTGCATTGTTTCATACCATCGCAGCAGAGAATAGAAAATCCTTGAAAATCAAGTTTTTTTCATCAGTTTTACGCAAATTAAAACAGAAGCCTTCATGCATATTAAATACCTTCCGAGAAGAACAATTTATATAAAATCTGACACAGGTGGTGATGAATGCAGGTGAATGCAGGCGCATCTCAAACTAGACAAGGTTTAGCTAGAAGATTACAGCAATGAGTCAATGAGCAATCTACATAATTCACGTAAGTCATAAAAATGATTATCGTCGGTGTAAAAAATCGTTTGAAAAAAAATTAAGAAAATCGCAGAGAAAACCTATAAATGACACCATGCAGAAGTCGTGTGTCGCTCGTGATGCGGTGATTAGGATTGCTGCCTAAAAGTCATGAAGAACTTTGCGAAAATTTAAGTTCGGCATTGCGTAAGCAGAAATTTAACTGATTACATTGGAATAACTTGCCATAACCGCTGGAGCCAGTCGAGGTGGATTAATGAAAGAAACATTTTTTATTACTTGTTTTGTAGCTTTCAAAAAACAATATTTTTCTTAAACTTATACAAGCTATAGAGTGCAAATTTTTAGGCATGATGCATAACGTAACGAGACTAAGCTTTTCCGACGGGATGTTTAGTCTTTCCTTCAATTTTAGTGTTTGATCACGAGCACTCGGAAACCGTGACCATCATGGAAAAGGACTTCTTCAAATTCTTACTTTATTTTAAAATTTTAAAAAATCTAAAATTCACCTGTTCCAGATGGTCATGAAGACATTAATTTTCAAACATTCAGGCTTATTTTATCGCATCAATGATGGTATTTTTATATTTTCTAATAAAAAAAGCCATAAACCAAAATGTATGGAAATGAACTCGGCCACAATTTATGGCAAACTTGACATTGAACTGGCTAAAAAACTACAGGAATGTACGTATCATGCTCATGATGATGGAGAAGCGATAGAGAATTTCTAAAATGATCCTAGTTTATGCTAAAAAATTAAAACCTTCTTCAAACATTAACACATCATTTCCATTCTGCGTCTCATTCTCATTTAAAATAAATAAAAAAGGGGATCCACTCAACCACTACCACCGCAACTACATACATCACCACCACAAATTCTAATTAGATTTTTGGGGCCTATTAACTAACAATGTGCCCACAACAGTGCACCGAGAAAAAAATAGAAATAGAATTTCATTCTGATCATGTCATCATCATTATCATTAGTATTATCCTGCCGTATTGTGTCTTGCGTATGGGATGTGGGAGTACACTCTACGAATATTTGCAAATTTTTTAGTATTTTTTCTGATGAATCATGTTTTCATTGACAAAGTTGCCAGTCGCTCATGCTGGATTCAATTTCCAATGTAGATTTTAGGTATTCAGATTTTGAATTATGATGATGTAATATGATTCCCTACTAGGCATTTATATGTCCCCGTATGGCGATGACTGAGATGAACATGGGCCTCTTTATCATCAAATAAAAAAAATCTCAGATATGAGCGAGTGCATTTTTGGGAGCAAAAGCAAAAAGAAAAAAAACATGCACCGCAACCACACATTTCAATCTGTTTTCCCAACAACGCGATGATGACTAATTCTTCATTTTAAAGGAAATGTTTAGAAGAAACAGTAGCACTCGCACAGTAGCAGAACATTGTCATTAAAAGCATCTTCCTTTTACATGAAATCCAAAACCCAAGTATTACCGTCATCATTGACACCCGTTCACTCATCATCATACTTCTTCAACATGAATGGCTCATTTTTTAAAAAGCTGCGATTTTTCAATAAGTTATTATGATAATGATATGAGCTACACGATAAAAACACGATTCTGTTTGGCAGCTTCGCACTTTACATTTTTTATGTTGATAAGCCATGCATGCGTGACGGAACATGATGAATCCTTCCTACTCTGTATGTTTGCATGGGAAGCTCATTAAAAACATGACTTACGTGATAAAAACAGTTTTAAATTAACTGGAAAGCAAAGTAGGTAACAAGACAAGACACAAACATTGTAGTGTATTAAATGCGTTGATGCATATGCATGCAATAATATGATTATTTAGAGACTTGTGTGTTTCTCTCACCAAGCTCATGCAATGATGATGACTACATGATATATGGAATGGCATATGGTACGTTTCAAACTGACAATAAATATTGGTGATTGGCAGCACGAGAAGTCTGAGGAGATAGAGAGAGAAAATGAATTCCTCCTTTCCTTGCGCCTGACTCTTTTCTCTTCTTCATTCTTGGCAAAAGTATCTGAGGTTAGCTGCATAGCAGTCTCACAAAAACTATTTTCTACTGAAACATTTTTATAGGGTGATTTTTCAGTAAGTAGGTAGAAAAAACAGTAAACCACACGCAGAATAAATGGTTCCAAATGAATTAAAGAGGAATACGGATACGGTGAATTTTCGAATGTGAAATTCGGAAAAAGAAAAAACCGGCGAGTTGGACTGGGAGTTGACAAAAGGAATGCATTTTCAGGAGGACAGTGAGTACGAGACAGGAATTCTTCTCGAGAGATTCTTCTGAGGTATGCCATGCATACAATGCAAACAATAATATCCTTTTAACTTTTAGCGAAATACCTTTGTAATCGTATGAAGACAAAAAATCAAAGATGATAAGAGATTATACATGTAGCAGTTTCTTTTATTAAAAAGCTGTAATAACTTTGTTAAGACAAGTTGAATGAGGGAAGGAAAAGCGGTGGAGCTGCGGAGTGAGTTGGAGAGGCTTAACGTGCTCGCAGCTTACTCTTCGCCAGGACAGCGACAAGAAGAGTTGCACGCTGAAGCTCACAAGCTTCATGATAGAAACTGGATTTCGCATACGCATGAGATGAACCTGCAAAAATTTTCTCTAACAGAAGTCAAAGTCTAATTTAAGCAGAACGAATTCAATGTTTTCGTTTCCTTTTTGCATATCAACAAAATATTTAAAATATTTTACGGTGAATTGAATCTTGTTCTGTGCTATTATTTAAATTACGTTCAACAGACAAGAATAAAACATAAAGAACAATTTATAGCTCGCGTACGTTTCTCAAAATGAACTTTACTGTTTTTCGTGAAAGTAAAATGAATTGTGCATATGCATAGTGATCGTGACTTTAAGCTCATGTAAAAATTATTGTATAACATCAATAATTTATTTTCAGTTCTGTGATAGATATGTGTTAGGTAGGTGACATTATTGACTTTTTTTGCAGCGACAAGTTTCTGTTTCATTTGAACAAGAAGATAGCTTCGTCCATAGTACAATTAGAATTATAGTTCAGTAGTTCGTGTAGCTTTCAGAACTGTGTGCAAGCTGCAAAAACACTTCCAAGAAAACCTTATTAATACATTTTCCGAGAAATTCATATTTGATTTCAGCGCAGGCGCTGATAAATAATAACAGAGAAAATGTCTCCTAAAAGTGTATCATTATGGGTGTGTAGTTTCATATTACTTCATGCCACGTTCCTGCAGTCCTCTTCATTTGCCGAAGATCTGACGCTGACAATTTTGCACACAAATGATGTCCATTCGAGATTCACCCAAACTAATAAGCATAGCGGGGCATGTTCGCTGCAGGAGGAGACGGATAATAAGTGCTACGGTGGCTTCCCCAGACTTCATTATAAGGTACAATAATAAAATGAAATGCTTCAAATGACCGGCAATCCTATATTTTAAAAAAGGAATGAATTACCACCGCATTTGGTAAAATTCAAGATGAATTGTAAGATAAAATATGGTTGCACTGCAGTGGTTTTCTTGCAACCAAACGAGATTCTGAAAGGTGATATATGACCAAACTGACAAGTCAAAATGAGATAACAGATCTCATTACTGTGGTGGTTGACAATTTGTATGACAATATTTTGAAAGAGAAAAAAGTTATGAGCTTTGTCTAATGCCGCTTCACTAATTGCAGGTCAGTGAAATCCGGTCCACCCATAAAAACGTGCTGTACCTCTCTGGTGGTGACTATTATCAAGGGACTGTGTGGTAGGTGAAATCTTATCATTATTTCTTAATCTTGATTTGATTTTTTTCTTCGATTGCCAATTTTTTATTAATTTTCCAAAGGTACACCATTCACAAATGGCGTATTATGAGTGAGCTCGTGAACGTTCTGAATCATACAGCGTTAGCATTGGGGAACCACGAGTTTGATGATAATGTTAAGGGACTGATTCCTTTCGTGGATTCTGCCACATTCCCTATCGTTGACTCCAATATCGATGCGACTTTAGAACCTGACTTTTTGGCTAGACAGAGGAATGGAAAAATTTCGAAAAGTATTGTAGTAACTGCAGATAATGGTGCTAAAGTGGGAATTATAGGATACACGACTGATGAAACTCCCAGTATTTCCAATCCAGGCAAACTAAAGTTTCTGGATGTTGTTAAATCCGTAAATGAAGAGGCGGAGAGGTTGCACTCAGAGCAAGGCGTAAATATTTTACCTCCAGATATTGAAGTGCCACTGGGCCCTTATCCATTCATGGTGACCCAGGAAAATACAGAAAGAAAGGTGCCTGTCGTTCAAGCGTATGCATTTGGAAAGTATTTGGGATATCTAAACGTAACCTTCGACGAGAATGGAGAGCTGGTTCATGCACGGGGCAATCCGATACTGTTAGATGGATCTGTGCCACAAGATCCAACCCTCCTACAAAGAGTTAGCGAATGGGGAAGGAATGTGACTGAGTTGACCAAATTGGAGGTAGGAAAAACAAGAGTCTTCCTCAACGGTAAAGCGGAGGTGTGCCGACTCAGGGAGTGCAATCTGGGGAACTTCATTGCAGACGCAATGGTGTACAGCGTAAGTTATCTTTCCATCTGTCACAAATCAATAAATATGTGTGGCGTCACATTTATCCCTTTTGGTTCTGTTAACTTAGAACCTCAGATTTGCCGATGATAAGTACTGGAGTGATGTAACAATGGCTCTAATGAACTCGTATGACTACTTTTTTTACAAAATTATTTTTTATTGATTTTGAAGGATAGTAGATAACTTTATATTCATATTACACAAGTGGGGGTATACGTGGATCAATCGATGAGACTGCTCGTGGAGGCAGCATAAGCATGGAGGATATTCTTCAGGTGCTTCCGTTTCAAAACACGATCGATCTCTTGGTAAATGACATCCTTGATCCAATTTGAGTAATTAATAAATTGTTTTCCATTTCAAGGAAATTAAATCTATCTATCAAAATGCGGTTGCAGGAAATCAGAGGAGCAGATTTAAAGGATGCTTTCGAGTACGCCGTAATGGGTTACGACCCGAAAGGCCACCATTTAGCTGGAAAGTTTCTCCAGGTTAGATTTTATGAGGAAGACAATTTATCAAGGTTAAAACAAATTCCAGCAAATGAACTGTTTCAAGGTATCGGGAATCAAAGTCTTGTATGACATCAGCAAGCCTGAGGGACAGCGAGTGAAAAGCCTGAAAGTACTTTGTAAGGAATGCAGGGAACCATATTATGTGCCTCTGAATGACACAGCCGTGTACAAAATCGCCGTCCCCACGTATATCAGGACGGGAGGTGATGGGTTTGTTATTTTACGCGACCGTTCGCTACAACATCATCTTTCAGGTGAACTTTAAATATCCATCAATTCTACTTTAATCTGACTCGTGACTAAAAATCGTCATGCATACTTTTGTAGGTATTCTGGATTCGGACATGCTTGTGGAATACCTGAAATACAAAAATCCAGTCATTCAAGCAGTCGAGGGTCGGATTCGCTTTGTCGATCCTCACAGTGGAGACTGTGACAATGGTAAAGATAGACTACCTTCCTCGACGCTACCTCTACTTTCTGCATTAGTGGCAGTGACAGTTAACCATATTTATAACGCTCTCTTTCTGTAACAACTACGGTGTTTTGAGCAATTATTCCTATGCCTTCATAAACTTGCCAAATTTTACTTCCCTCTTTACTTTAAGATCCCTTTTGGTGGACGTCGTGGCTTCAACCTTTTTTTTGCCTTGGATGAACATGAACAAATTTATTTATTTTTTATTCTATGAGCTCATAATATAGTAACAATTTTAAAATGTCATTTTACAGCGATGATAATAGCGCAAGTGAAGAAATGAAAACGAGTATAGTTTAAAGAAAAATGGACATCTGGACAGATTCGCTTCGGAGATGATGATGATACTCACATTTTTCATATCAGTTTAATAATTTTATCCTTGACCAATTATATTTTCGGTTGTGAGCTAAAAAAGTATACGAAGGAATGTTTTAATCGTTCTGGTTCCTGACTAAATTGCCCAAAAACATGTGACTGTAGTCTTTAATTATTAATACGGATTTATGAATTCGGCCTAAAACTAGTTTAAATATATGTACTTAAATACTTACCAACTAAATTTTAATATTGGAGCCCGGAAAAGGTTTTTGAAAGAATGAAAACAGATGTTTTACAAATAAAAAACAAAACGATCTACGCATAATGATCTTCATTATACTATTTTATTTTCCAAAGCATTAAGCTAGCTTAACTGCGTACATATAAGCATTGAGCACCTGAACAGCGACCGAGAATTTTTAACTATGCATTTTTGATTTAGCAAATTACTGCACATATATGCATATAAGAATGCAATTACAATCAAATTATCATATGTCTACCTTACAGTCAGCGTACCATAGCAAAAGCTAGAATTTACTTTGAACTCAAATCAGTACGATATAGTCAAATTGCAGTTACTTAAAATATTACTTGCATCTTTTGTTCTTAACATAAGTATGCACCTACTGAGCTTCATAAATAGAGACATTAGTGCTCAATACAATCGGAAGTCATTATTAGTTCGGAATAACAAACATAATATATATGAATGAGCTCAATCAAATGGCTATTTACAACCATACTCTATAGCCAACCATAATTTAAATACAGGTTGGATAGATCTGTTCGCGCAATTAATTCTTTAATCACTTCATTTAATGCTGGCATACCAAAAGTCATTTTCATCGTATCATTATGCATGCATACAATTATATTATTTTGGCAGAGATATCATGCTGACGCCTTTTCTATTTCCGTATATTTACGTTATTCCACCTTGTCACTTGAAATTCAATTCAATTCAATAGAATCAGTCAATTAATTTTAATTTTACTCAACATACATACTTTACTTCAAAATGTTGGCCCAAATCTCAAATTCCATATTTCTGAGATTGGTATTGCTGTACAGCATGCTCCTCAAAACATTTTCATTAGCCGGAGAGGCGAAAATTACCATTTTGCACACAAATGATGTGCATTCGAGGTTTGCTCAAACGAATAAACACGCAGGGACCTGTCCGGAAAAAGACATACTGGCTAACAATTGTTATGGAGGATTCGCTCGGGTTTACCACAAAGTATACTTGTATTACGTGTGAACTTTTTATTTAATCTATAGAATGTGTTAATTTTGCTTTTATAGCTTAAAATTTTTGTGGTAGGTCAAAGAAATTAAGTCCAAGGATCCAAATGTCGTCTATCTCAGTGGTGGAGATTATTATCAAGGAACTGTGTGGTGTTAGCTTTATTCTCTAATTTAAAAAGGTACTTAAAACGAACTGAGTTGCGAACAATAACTTTTTTTCAATTTATTGTCAGACACCTTGCACAAATGGAAAATAGTTTCGCATTTCGTCAACATAATGAACCACACAGCGATGGCTTTCGGAAACCACGAGTTTGATGATAACCTGGCAGGCTTGTTTCCCTTCGTGGATGCAGCTACTTTCCCATTAATCAGCTCAAATATTGATGCAACTGAAGAGCCCGAGTTTTTAGAAAGACAGAAGAATGGGAAAATCGGTAAAAGTGTAGTAGTAAACCTTGAAAATGGGTTGAAGGTAGGGATCATTGGGTACACGACACAGGAAACGGTTGCAGTGTCCAACCCTGGAAAACTCAAATTTCTGGATGAGGTCAAGTCTGTAGATGAGGAAGCAAAAAGGCTGGATGGAGAGGGTGTAAAAGTTTTGATCGCGGTAGGCCATGCAGGCTATGCTGTGGACCAGAAGATAGCGGCTGAGGTCCCGCTTATTGATGTCGTTGGTAATTATTGTACAGTCACCAAAATGTCGACTGCGTATTAGTGACTATGTATATTTTTGCATATTATCTTCGTTCAGTTGGAGGTCACACAAACACATTCTTGTACACTGG
>JAHZNI010003231.1:0-14308 GCA_027744415.1 Seira ritae | reverse complement strand
AACGAGTAAATCCCTGCTAAATCCGTTTTCATGCTCTCATCTCATCTCCTTTCTCCCTTCCTTACAGCACTTTCTCCGATGGAAATGTCCACCGAACTGTATTATGGAATGACTGCGTTATACTTGAGCAAAAAGCTATTTCCCTCCTCAACTCAACCAACCTCAAGGTATTTTCTTTAAAAGTGGAGCGAGCTCTCAATATACCTATACTTATGTATATTCTTTTTCAAGAGATGAAGGTAGTAGTTTGTTGTCTCGAGTTAAGATGACAAAACGCTTTCTCTTTTTCGATGTGCATCATATCATCACCATCACTATCCATCTTGGACGAGGATGAGGAGATGAGAAATACACGACGAGCTTTTGACGCTACACGGAAAATTACTCCATGTTTTCCCGTCTCCTTCCTTCCCCCTCACAATCATTCAGTTTGAGTCAGTGAGGCAGAACGAGGACGACAAATGTTAACATTTCACACTAGTGCCATTAGCAGTTTCGCTTACATCCTTTCAAGAAGGCATTGTTGCCCATCACACTTTTCCCCTTGTGGAGGAAATGCAAAGTGAAAAAAAAATCTTCAAAGGGATATGTACATATTATGCATTTGTGTACACTGAGTACACACATATCACATCACATGTCTCATCACATCACTCGAGTTTTTTTCAAGAAGTCGACAGAGGCAACTTAAAGAAGTGAGTTATCTATTTCATCTTTAGTACTTTCACTCTCTCGAAAATATTTCCTGAAGCGACGTAGTTCTCAATATATTATATATATATTTTTTGGACATTGTAAATGTATCCATGTACATGGAAGATTGAGGGACAGTTCTACTTCGATGCGCACATTTTTCCAGGAAGAAAGGATTGATTTTTATATGCATTGAAATCCATTTCTATTTACTTCTATATCGGCAGCAAGGACATATTTTGCTAGCCATTAACCAAGGAAGAAAGGATTTTTTAAAGGAAATTTACTCGACTATCGACTACTGGTATTATCTTCCTGTGACTTGCAGGATTTCATGCACATCACTTGCATCTCTCACTCGTCCTCCTGATCTCTATTTCACTGTTTGCATGACTTCGTCCACCACCTCCTTCTATATTTACATGGCTCTCACTCACTTCACGAGTTAAAATGTGAGTCTAGTCTGTCCTTGGGTATGTACCTAATATGTAGATTATTTTATATTCACTAAAGAGGACAGACTCAATAAGGAAAAAAATGGGACATGTTGAATAACATTTTCCTAAAAGTTCGATAATATTAGTGTTGTTCATCATTCCTTGCAGCAAATAAAAACATGCTCATATTATAGACTGAGATTTATCTTCGACGGCCAGAAGATGGAGATTGAAAGTTTTTTTTTGCTTATTCTACTCTCATCTCACCTTTAGAGATAGAGCCTGACTCTAGAGGAGAAAGAGATGAGCACGACCTGACTCAAATCCTCACCTTTCTTGTTTAAGGGAAGTCCAAGAAAATGCTTACAACCGTTTACAAAGCATAAATAAGGCTACCGTAGAATGTATTCGTACGGGGGGGGGGAGTTGTGTAATCTCCTATTTTATCCCAGATTAGATGTTATGAATTAGGTAGGTTGCGAACTTACAATAAGCCAGCTTAAGAAAGCATATATATATTTTCTGTCCTCAAGGAAGCTTCCCAAAGAACTAAGTATATTTCATTCAAGTGTGGACGACTTCCAATATTTTCAGTATGCTCCCCACATCTCAACTTTAATGGTGTGGAAAAGTTAGGTTAATGAGCCAAAACCAGGGAAATTTGTCTATTGTTATCCCCTAAACTTTGTCCTCGAGGCCGGAGATGAAGGCAGCAGCATATAATCATAATCATGCTGTTCCCCATGCAGAGATACAGATTTATAGAAAAGTCATTTAAAGAAAGCATAAGTCTGGTGATTTCTCCGTCCAACTTAAGGCCTAAAGTTTAGATTGAAAACTAGAGAATGTGCATTCTGCATAAGCATATGCAAGTGAATTATTGAGGAACACAATTTCACTCATATTAAAATCCCTACTTGGAATATTATTCTCTACGACTTTTAACTTTTTTATTCGAATATGACATGTAGGTAGGAAAGTTATTTTCATACCAATTTTCCAAATGAAATGAACGTTAAATTTGGATTTTACACCGTCGTTTCTGTGTGAAAGTTCCACGTAATAAACGACATTTATTATTTACATTATTTATTATAAAGTAGTGCTCCTACCACACCTACTACTACTACTGCTAACTTTCACCAGCGGAAATCTATTTCATAGAATACCCTTGTAATATCATATTGTTTTCGCATTTTACTTCATTCGAAATATGATTAAAGAGAATCGCTTCAACTCCTGTTCTGTTTGAAAAGTACAGACAAAAGTTATTCAGGTTGCGTTATTGTTATTGTACTTTGACTGATACTATTGCTTTCCAAAGACAAAAGACTTCCTGTGCTTTTGATATGATAACGTATCAGATCAGATCACCACTTCATACCTATTTCATTTTTGTATTTCCCATGTGGCATTCCTACTATTTATGTGCATGTTTTTCGAGGATTCCGCATGAAAACTTCCAATGAAAAAAAGGAAACTTCAAAAGAGGAGCATGAATGTAGTAAACATTTTCCGGACAGGCAGGCGTCAGGTGTAAAATTCTTTTTGTTGATTTTTCCTCTCACTTATGTTTTTTTTTGAAGAAGCCGGTTATATATTTTTTTTTGTTTTTACTAGAATCGCTCGTTCGGCTCAAACCAGTTTGATGTAAGTTTAAGTAAGTAACTTTGTATTTTGATAGGAAGACACTTGTCACAAACTTTTCTTATCTCGGGTGGCAGTTTAAAAATGTAAGGGAAAGTTGTGCAGCTTCAAAGGTCAAGGCGTACACTTGAAAGTTTTACGCTGTTTCCTACTCAAGAGATGGAAATTTTCTTGAATGAATTGAAGGAGTTGGGGAGGCATTTTGAATTGGATATCGATTCACTATTATTATGTTTGTATTTTTAGAACGGAAAACTTTTCTTGACATATCACCAATCTTCTCCTTCATCCCTTCGTGTTTGCTCATCCCTTGAGAGTTTTGCTAAATTTAAAAGTCAGAAAACTTTGGAAGTTCCAAAAATATAAATAAATATTTTCGTAAAAGTAAAAAAATAACTAGTATTCTGGTTAATATAATGTGTAATTTACATCCGACTTTTAAGAAAAAAGTGAAAATTTGAGCTTAATGAAAAAAAATATTACAGATTCATTCTGTAAATTCTTGGAGGCTCATAAAGCCCTTTCTCATCTCTTCATTTTATGTGATTACATAAATTAGACGGAGAAAAATCCAAGTCAAAGGAGTGAGAAAATCTAAGGAGAAAAGAAAGTTAGCCAGATTCAGAGGTTATTTTGGCAAGAAGCAAAAAGCAAAACTGGGTGATGTGATGTGATGATGTAGGATGTGGAGGGAATGTGTTTGTATTTCTTTCTCCTTTTAAGTCCTTCTATATATCTAACTAAGTTACAAGCGCTTTCTGACTACTAAATCGGAGAACTCATTAGCAACTTTTTTGTCTTATGTTTACTCATTGCATAATTTTGTTCAGTGGTGACGGCGAGACTCCTCTAGCTATTTTGGTGATGAAACATGTTCATTCACGCAAAATTTACTCTTCTCAACCAAACCTGCTCATTCCCGCGGAAATGCTCATAGACGACGAGTCTGTTCACTCTAGAAAGGGACGAACGAACAGAAGAATGAAGTGAGTGAAAGTTGTCTTTCTTATTCTTAGATTGCTACATTTCGATATATGGCGTGACCTTATATCTATGTTTATTGTTTAGAATCAGAATGGATTCTTACATAGTTGGGAAATGTCCGTCCGTCAAGTCAGTCTGTCCTTTGACACAGTAGTAAATCCCTATCGGATTGAAATTTCGACATGAACGATGAACGCAATAAAAGCAAATAAACTGGTAGTAGCACAGGAATTTCGTATGAGAAAAATCTTGTGGGACTTGTTCTAAGCTCAATCTTCAATGAAATTTGAACCAATTTTTTAAAAACTTGTTACAACTCATCATGATAACATCCACCTGTTCAAAATCAATTTTGATTCTCTAAAAACCTCTCACAGCATGTTTTTATACGGTGATCTTGATCTTTTCACTATCTCCCCATTACCCTTTTCCAAGTATTTAGTAATTGCACAAGAAGGAAGAGAACTACAAGTAAGAAATAATTTTCATTCACTGCCCGCCCGGCTCATTTGTGAAGCAGCGGAGCAGACCAGCTGCTGAATTACTCATCATGATAATCATCATCATCATCATGTTCTCTGGAGAAGAAAGAGACGCCATACGCACTTCTAAAAACTTTTAGTGCATCCTGCCATCGCCCCAGCCAGTCAGTTCTCAGTCGTAATAATAGAAATACTACTACTACCACCCGCCATATAATAATAATAATAGGTTTGATACATTCATGAAAAAAAAAGTAATATGTATGTCTGTCTAGAGAAGAGTGTGTATAATCGTAATGAAGACGATGAGCTGAAGAGGATGATGCTCCGGAACACGACACTGCATATTGCCTAATAATATACGTAGAATAAAAAAATTGCTCCAAGCGCTTATTATTCTTTTCACTTGCCTGAGTATACTTTCCCCAAGGAAGTGCTGAGAGGATTGAGATGACCCAAATGAGTGAGATTACACGTGTCGCTCGACTAAACTTGGACTTGGTTTGAGTTCTGCAAAAAAATATAGAAAATGAAATAAAAAAAATTGTTAGTTTTTTCGTGGCCAGCTTACACATCAGTTGCTCCACATATAAATTATACGTACATGGCATGGAATATAATTTTTGGCCTTCGTAATCGTAACTGTATAAATATATTTAGCCAGTGCAATCCAGAAATTATATTCCTTTCCTTTCTGAACTTTCTTTTCAGCCAAATATCCACGATGTACTCACTCACAAGTACTATTTTAAAAGTGTTACAACAGAGTTTTAGAAATGAGACAAAATTTAATCACTATCAAATTTTGCGTATTTTTTTTAGTCTAGAAAAAGTTGCCGAAAAGTTTATACTTCGTCTAATTTGCATGAAAACAGGGAGGTTTGGTATCTGCAAAATTGCCTTTAAGAAAGAAAACACAACTACCGCTGAATTATATAGTGGATTGAATGACTAAAATTTGGTTTCCAAAAGAGTCGAACAAACTCGAATTCACGCGCGGTAGTTTTGAAAATGCTTCTGGAAGTGGAAAATTTTCAAAACAAATGCTTGTTGGTACTTTCGGGGAATCCCAAGTCTAAAAATACATGGATGTAGGATACTTATCATTTGTTTTCTAAAAGAAACCAATACGAATTTAAAGTTTTCAGCAACTTTTTCTTGACCAAAAATATGCGCAAAATTTGATGGAGATGATATTTTGTCTCATTATTAAAAAGCTGTTGTAACACTTCTAAAGTATTACTTGTCAGTGCTAGAGCTCGTCGTGTGTACGTACGTACGTACGCACGTCATTTCATTTACAAAGTAAATAATTTGAAATGGGAATACATATAAAAAATTGCTGCCTTACCGCATGGGGTGACATATTGCAATGTATCTTTCCGTTGTGAATGCGACAATTCTGGAGAGTACACAAAAATAATTATGCATGAGTAACTTATATGTACTGGGGAAAAAATTTTTTTGTTCTGCAAATATTTTACATTAATTCACAAAATATCACTCACGTCAGAATAGATGCGTATGTAGTGCATTCAGTGAGAATCCCTCGGAGATCGCACGCTATCTCGCCAAAAATCCACGGGTATTGATGCCACATCACGAAGAGCTCCATGGGCATTGCTGGAAAACAAGAATAAACAAGACACTGAGTATGATTTATTCATTTGAAAGTGATACATGGCTTGGATGTCAACTGCAAATTTAAGGCTTATGCAATTTTTATGAATACCACACCGGCAAAAAAAGATATTCGTTTTATTCCATCCAGTACAATATTCTTTTATTCTGGAGCCATCTCTCCAAAAAAAGGTATATTTTTTATTCCCATGATAGCATAGAGGAAATCCCACATCAAGATAATTTGATCATGTCGGTTTGGTTACACTCCCGAATAGAAAGTGAAAGGAAATTAGTGAGTGAAAGTTACTTTCACCGATTTTTTTTCTCAAGAATTTCCTGTGAAATGTGAAACCCGCCACTGCTGCTACATACTTCATCGTTGCGCAATTCTTTGCACACGTGCCTTAAAATAATGAATAATGTGTATGTTTAATTTAACTTGACAATGAGTAGACCTTGCAGCTTGAGCAAATGTCACGGTTTTTGGATAACCTTATGAAATGCCAAGAATAAGAAAGGCGGTTGAGTTACAGTTCCAAGAATCTGATGAGATGAGGAAGTCAACAAAGCGCTGATTTCCTTCCAATTCTCAATTCAACCAAAAACAAGGATGAAGGACAAGTTCCACAAAAACCTCAGGCGACGCGACACTCCAAGTGCTTCCTTGTCGTTTCCATTCTAAGATCAAGAACAGTAGGAGTAACAGTGATTTGATGAGAAATATGGACCGGGTGTGGATTGTCTATGCAAAAGCATGAAGCTCTCTCTCTCCCACGCACGTAATTTCCTTTTGTGCAATATGCATCCAGTTTAATTAAGAGGAAGTAAATCAGAAAGGTTTGCATACACTTGTGCTCAGTGCTCACTGTGAGTGAATGAGTGAGTGAGCTTTAACTATTTTCAATTTTAATCCTGCCAATCATCATCACAGCTTAGTTGACAATATTCATTAAGTCTGAAATGGCGAACAGTGCACAAGCTTGGGAGTGGGATGCGATGATATGAGATCGCTAAAGCATGTTTTGAGGAATTTCGGTGTACATATGACGCAAATAATGTGGTTTTCCATTCACTTCCCCCTTTTAATCCAAATCCAGCAGAGCCGTGGGCATGTTCTAATTTACGGGATTGGTGTACCATCTGCATTAGCGCAGAGGATGATGTATATAAATACAAAAAAAAAGTTATATTACAGCAGATAAAATGGTACGAGGGTCAAAACAGCTTATCAAAAATTAAATGTTTCGTAAAGCATAAAATCCAGAAAAGTAATCGAATTCAGAGGCGTGTAGTGTAAGTGTAGGCGATAGATAGATAGGTCGGGACACTGACTTATGACATGACTCATGAAAAAAAGTTTACTGCGATTGAGTACTTTTACTGAGTACTAACTTCCGCGGATTTTACTTCTCTTCCAACAAAGTATCCTTTTCCCATAACATTGTCAACCTTGCCACAAGCGAAACATCAATTTGGCCTAGATCAACATCAACATGGACGGACACAGTGTGGCAGTAGCAGAGTAGCATACAATTTTTTTCAGGACTACCACCCACACAAAATGCTTTTAAAAAATTTTATATAAAAAAAATTTGCTCTGCCCATTCTTCTCTATTCCATTGTTAAAACAATGATTTCCTAATGATACTTGAAATAGACGACGACATTGGTTGATTCGAACAGCATCCACAATCCACTCCTTCTTTTCTTCCCAGTTTCCAGTCGTCACAGACCATATCGCTTTTGGGAGAGAAAAAATATAAAAAATTGCCTCTAACCTTTTTTCATGTAATATTGACCGTAGGCAATTTACCGTGAACATTACTACAGACTACAGACATAGTTCCCTTTTTTTGTGGAACATGTAACATGAGCCCGAGAAAATACCCAGCCGTCTTTACGACGACGACGACGTAAGTTGTCTTTTAAGGAGGAAATGGAAACTCCATATAAAAATTTAGACGGTCAGTTGAGAGCGAGTCCCTTGGTATGGAGGAGGAGAAAAGGATAATAATATGGGAATGGGAATGCATTATTGAGCATCTTCAATCTTCATCACAAACAATTTATCTATGTACATTATTATTATCCAATCCAAAATCCAATGCGTTATCTATAATCTATAGTATGGTTAGTTCTTTTGGATACAATTTTAGAGGGTGAAAGTGAATGCAAGATTCAATTGGAAAAAAGTCAATTGGCAAAAGATAAGTATTATAAGATGCTTCTTTAGGACTCTGTAGTTGACATTTATACCGGAGCCCAGAATGAAAAACTGGTACTATTATGGAAGCTCAATGTCGTGAGACGAGCTCTATTTTTTGTTCTGGTGCATTGTGAATGTGTGACCCATTTGATTAAGCTGTATGGAAGTATGTATTAGTGAAAATTTTTTTTCTCCAGAGTTATGATGTACTTTGGAACATAAGTCAATCGCATTTCACTTCCTCCTGCTGCCCTCTCAAAAAATATTAGTTTCAGTTTCAGCCGGGCTATAGCTAGAGCAATTCTTTTTTATTCCTTGTATGATATGGGTATCGTATGAGAGGACAGGTTTTTATTTGCAGTTGCAATGCAGTGCCAACAATGACCATTTATAGGCATTATGTGTGACTTCGAGTTCGAGGAGGAGTGAATTTTTCCCAATCTTTTTTCTTGTAGGGCCACGACAGACTAGGGCAGCCCTGATTTTTATTCTGCCCAGTCGTTTAATCATTCCGGTAGATAGACAGACAGGAGATGGTACGGCACGATTAACGTGAACAGAAAGTTGAGAAAGGGAGTGGTACAGTGGTAACTCTGGGGAAAGTTGAAAGTCGTCATGAGAAATCAGTTGGCGTTTTTCTTTGATCACAAGAGAAAAAAAATTATATATTTTTTCATGAATAAAACTCACGCATTATGCTTCTCCATGTAGCCTTTTGATAAAATACTTTTTTCCTTGTGCTAACACACCCTTTTGCTGATCCAAATCCAAATGGCAACCAAAAATTATTTTATGGAGGAATCCAACCTAATTTTTCCCCTAAAAGTTTACCTCCCGTACACATCTTTGCATTGCCCGGATATACTTAACTCCTGAATGGAATGCCTGTTTTTAACGGATTCTTAGATTGACAAAACTTAACTTGGCGGATATGAATCTTAAAATGGCAAAAACCGTTAGTAGGGATATATGCACTAAGCAAGTGGAATAATCTATAATAAACTAGTAAATTACAAAAACGACGACGTGCAAAAGAACCCTTCAGAGGTAAAGCGAAGAAGTTATTTATGTAAATATCTTTTCGGTGACAGGTAATAGCAATCTTTTTAGCTTACCAGCTCCAGTCCAGTTTCAATGACGTATTGAACGTTCAGAAGTTTGCCAGAATGAAAGTTGCCTTTTTCAGGTAGCACAATCAGCTTTCCTACTTTCATTTTTATCATTGCCACCAGATATGACTATGTATTACTCAAAATATGTGGTGTGCAATCATCATCGTCAGCACTAAAATTTAACATTTCTTTCGCCAGTTCTTCATCACGTATTAAAAGTAGTGATAGTGATGAAAGATGACTGACAATGTTTTCAGGTCAGGGCCGTGATTATCTTGTATCTTGATTCTAATCCTAAGGCGAGAAAAACATTTTTGTTTTCTCAAGCAATGCCGCCGCTCCATTTAATCTTTGAAGTTTTAACCGAATGCTTTCCCTATTTCAACTTGAAAGAATTCACATTTTTGCAGGGGAGGAAAAATAACCACAACCTCAAAATTATTTATGCAAGACAGACAAATATCTGTCCAAGATTTGATAAATCCAAGATGGTAAATACATTTGAGTTATATTTTTTATTTTTAAAACTTATTCATGTCTTTGCTCCAAGATATTATTTTGAAGAATGGTAAAAATATTTTTCCCTGAAAACTGAGAAGTAATAGCAATATGTAATGCGGGGTTTCTTAACACGCATAAGTATTACCTACCAATAACGAAAGCCAAACCACCACACCACTTCCACCACCACCATCAAGTCACACTACAACTTCACGGTACATTTCGTGTGTTCGCTTTTCCCTTTCCAATTTTATGCTTTCCTACATAATTTTCTATGATTTATAATAATTCTGTTTGGGAAACCCCTTTCAAATTTTCGCTGAACGTTCATCTTTTCACGAAAATAAATTGCCAAATGATAATATTGTATTGTTCACATTATAATACATACTTCGTATTACTACTACATACTTCGTGTTCTTCCATTTTTGGAGGAGGAAAAGAAATATTTATTAAAGATAGCGTTCGCCCCGGCGTTCGGTTTCTTTTCATCCTTTTAATCTTCCAGATACTCATTGTTTGGGAACTCGTAAAAAGAAAATTCCAAGTGTGAGTCCAAAAGCCAGGCTCAGAACGAAGCTGTGAATTCTCCAGAAGTATGTGTTCCGTTGTGTTAGTGTTGGGATCTCACATTTTTTTGGTGTTGTTACCCACTGAACTCGTTCCCTTATTATTACTACTAAAACTCCTCTGCTTTTGTCAAAAAAAAGCTCCACCGCATTTTCGGCTTTCACCACTTTCCCTTTCCTACTCCATATTGTTTGACTCTCAGAACTGGAGAGAAAAAAGACAAAAGTTCAAGTTGCGAGAAAGAAATGGCTTCTTTTCTTCTTCCAGGCTAGAGGTATGTACATGCACATACGTAGCAAGACCAAAGTTTGTCTTATTCTTCCAGGAAAATCATTTTCGTAACTCGAGAAATTAGGCGATGTTTACTGTTTGCCAAACTGACCATTTGCTTTCGAAAATGTGAAGAAAATCTTGAATTCTAGAAGCAGGAGGGGAAAAATAAAGCGAGAAATCCACAATTGTCTATTTTGGAAATAAATAAGGATGACTAGAAAGATGTTGCACGTGATAAAATTCTTTGACAACTTTCCTTTTTTACTAGTGAATTGGAGAAAAAATAATTTCTTCCATGTGAAACCATTGTCATCCGCGTCGGTGGGAAATGTAGCGAGTGGATAATCCTTGCAATGTGCATTATTATTGTGACTTTCTCTTTCAAGAGACTTATTACGAGTGTGATGATTCAAATAAAGATGAAATAAAAAAGAGAAAATGTTGTTTAGCTGCATGAATGTTTTGCGTCATAAATGGGAAAAGTTTCCATTCCCATCATAAAAGTAAACAGATTGTTTGTAATGAGATTGGAGAAGGACTTTTTTTCTCATCAAGATGAAGGGCCTGCCTCACTATACTTACTATCGCGTAGATGAAAAGAAATTAAAAATGATTAAACACGTCATTTCTCACTCCACTCTCCTCATATTTCCTTCCAACCCAACACAAGCTAACAGCAACAGAAGTAACAAAGTATAAATGCTTTTTAAAGAGAAACCGAGTACATTGGTTTTTTTGTACGTGGTATTACTTTGGGAATTCAAGTTTCATTTTGTTATAGACATGGAGTTTATGTAAAGTACACTATTGGATTTCACCTCTTTATTTCATGCCATGCCATTTTTAGTTAAGCTTTTGTTCAGCTTTCCCTAAAAGCATTCCAGAGGCAGGAGTGTGACAGGTGCTTAATACTTATGTAGTGACTGTAAAATGATTCAGTTAATTGGGAAAGGTATTAATGTCTGAACATATTTCAACATTAATTTTCGCTGTAGGCTTCATAACGTCAAAGTATGTAACTCAAATACAAAACAGGATCAAATGAAAAAATATGAAAATAACTTTTTAAAGTAGAGGCCCAGAACAAAAAAATAAATTCATCAAATCTTCTAAACTTTAAATGTTCAAGTGTAAAATAATTACATTGGATTCGAGAGAGGGTGGTCAACATTAAAGAAATTATCAGAAGTCTGCTGCTGAAGCCTGGTTATAATGTAATCGATGTAGTAAAGTGTAATAAATAGCACATGAATGACTTCACACAGTGAAAAGGAGAATTAAGGAGGAAAAAAGAGAAACGTGAGGTTTTGCTTCGGTGTTTACATTTTCCCTCCCTCCCTTTCATCAGTGTCCGAAAAGCCAAAAAGCTTTATCAACAACACTGACAACACGGAAACAATTGAAGAAACTTGGCTCAACCAAGAACCTGAGGAGACGCTGAATGATGCAGGGAAATCCAAGTAGAAAGGAGATAACCCTATACCACATTACTCTTCTAATGATCCCATCCCAACTCCAACCAAAGCCCAGAACCAACTTTTTGGAGAAAGCTGAGCAGAATTTCCTAAATATTCCTCCTCGTGTTTTATTCTCAATTTGCCCAAAATAAAGTTGAAAGCTCTTAGTTAGGGAAACCACGTAAGAGTAACAAGTGGGAGAAAAGCTTAATAAACAAGGAACGAAAATACTTGACTAAAGTGAGAAAAAAAAGACGCTTCTTTAATTCATGAAGGCTTTATTGTCTACTATTTTTTTCTATGGGATTGTTAAAGTCTAGCACACTCACTCACTCACACACACACAAACTACAGAGGCGACGATGCAGTTTTATAGGGATTTCCGTTAAACCCTTTTTTTCTATGAAGTCGCATAATACAATACAATACAATACAATCGCGCACAATTTTTTTTCTTTCGAAAAGGGGAAGGAAGCGTGTTTTGGAGTAACAAGTAATTCGTCTATCTCTCCCTCTCAAAGAAATGATGAAAGATGATTAAAACAAATAAATCCCATCTAACTTTCCGACATAGAAAAGAGGAGAAGACAGAAAGGGAAACGTTGAATCTCTTTGATTTCCAGGACCATTTCTCTGTTATTTCGTGCTTCGCTGCCGCTTCTTTACCTGATTCTGGCTCGGTTTTTGTCTCCCAGCCAGAGGTCCTACTAATCACATACCTAAAATCGCATCACGTCTTCATACAATATTTCGACGGATGAGTACTCACAAGTAAGTACATATAGTACTTAACGTTCGTTTCTCGCCGCTTTATGGATCATCATCGCAATCATCAAAAACTGAAAAGTCGACGACGACGACGATGGTGACGTGACGTGGCTTACTTTGATGAGATGAAGTATCCAATTATAAATTGTAATTGATGGGATGAACGAGTGGTGATTAAAAGGATTTTGATCGTCTGCAATGAAAAGTTGTCACGATTCTGCGATTCTCCTCAAAATTAGGTTTCGTCTGCTCTGCTTCTGCTCCTCTCTAAAAACTTTTTTTTTGTTTTTGCCGGATTATACGCAACCCTGGTTCTGGTCCTTTGGTTCACGCTTTATGTAATATGAATTAAGTCAAGTTGAGGAAAAGCTTCTTTCATTTTGCAAAATACATATTATATTTTGTAGGAAATGTTCCTCCATGAAAACGATAAGCCAACCGGAAGAAAGATTCATATATACGGATTTGAAAATTATTGACTTGGTTAATTAAGGTGCCAACCTCTCTCTCTCTCTCATCCTCTCAAACAATATATGTAGGTAACTTTTTTACTGGAATTGAAAGGCAAGTTTTCCTCAGAATCCCCATTGTAGCCACGTGGATGGGAGAATACAAACTAGAAAATGGAGAACTAAGACAAGAAGACAACGAACCGACAGCCTAAAAAAATGAAGCTCGTGGTTACAGAAGAAAGTTGAAAAGCTTCGTATTTGAGTTAAATTCATTAGAAGTTAATCAGTGAGATCATTTGACAATCAATTATGATTTTCCCTTTTCACAAATAATGGAGGAATCAGGTCGGTTTTTTTGGGAAATGACATGCGTTATTTGTAAAGGAGAAGTTCTCTGTAAATTTTCAGGTTGTTTTTTTGTTGCCCTGCCTTTATCATTTAGTGTCAGCGATGACTTTGAGCGTAAATATCAGTCCAGATCCAGATCCAGTCCATTTATTTTTTAACGATGAAGTGGAATGTGATATGAAAAAGCAACGACCCAATTCTATCCATTTTTATTCACCGAGCTTTCAGACGGACATGGCCTACTTCATTTCAATTAGTGCGGTTTTTCCGATGAGGTGTGGAGTAAAATGAAGTGAAACAGATGTAGCGAGCATATTCTCTTGAAGTGCAGATGCCTAATTCTCCCACGAAAGGATAATGTATCAAGGAAATGTATGGGCATTCAAACTATATTATATACTTGTCATTTAAAACAAGCGGAAGCATTGATACTTAATACTACTTCAACCTACCGCACCATTGACCCAAATCAGCTTTGGTGGAATAATAATATGGTTATCTTATCACCTCTGAATTAATTGAATCTCTTGCATTTAAGTATGTACCATGAACTAAATACATCCCATGGAAAGGAATTCAACGCACTTCATCTTGGAATGAATTTCCTTTTCCTGACCACAGCTACAGCTCAGGTTTTGCTCACAACACGTACACAACACACGTAAGTCTTCTTGGACTTGAAGAAATGGAAAACGACATCGGAAATGTTATGTTCTCATTCCATTAAATCATCATCATTTCTTTGAGAGGGAGAG
>JAHZNI010003230.1:0-24661 GCA_027744415.1 Seira ritae | reverse complement strand
ACAGTAATGGACTAAATTGCAATCACTATCTTCGAGCTAAAGAGCGAACAACCAACCGCAAAGGCATGATATAGGTGATCAAGTTTTTGATCCCAAAAGAGGGACTGACTGACTGAGAGAGCAAAAGATGGAGAGAAGCCCACGGCCAAACCCTATTAAAAATGCGTCGTTAGCAAAAGTCAATCAGAGTTTGACCTGTAGGCATCATGCTTGCATGCATATGCATAGACATAGGCATCTCTAGCAAAGGACACCTGAGGACACTTGTGCGAGTATGCCTAATAATTGCAAATCTCCATTATTATTATTTTATAGGGAAGGAATAAAGACCAGAGTTGGAGTAGAGTTGCTCTTGCTCACTCAAACAGATTTATTCACAGATGAAGAAGGAAACTCTTAAGAAACTTGTATACTTGCCACCTGACTCGTTTCAAGTCTTTTTGGCAGAATTCAGGAACTTTTTTGATCATAATATTTACCTTATCCATACTCACTCACCATCACCATCTCTGAGTTAGGCATGCATGAAGAAATTTTCAAGTCAAATATCCCGCAGACTAACTTGCTAATAAATTTACATCTTGATAAAATCATCTTCAAAATTTTTCTTTCCCGACAACCTGAAATGAATGACATTTCGAAATGTCTCACTCAGCTTTTTGCTAAAAATCGAGTTGCATGAGACTGACATAAAGTTTTCTTTTTCGTGAAAAACAGAACCATATTTCATCCCGACATTTTTTACCCCTGAAGCCAGCAAAAAAAAGCACACTGATCTGCTGCTGTTCAGCAAAGATTGTGGAGGAAACCGGGCAGAGAGTTGTTTTGTGACATTATTATAAAATATTATTGCTACATTACATAAACGATTGAAATGGAAGATGCTGCAGCTATAGTACATGCCCCCACGCTAGTGGCAAATATTTTTCGGCGTGCTTTACAATCTTCAAGAAAACACAAAAAGAGTTTCACCTCCAAGCCATATAATACATAATACATATGATGTAGCAATAGTAGTAGTAGCAAGCAAAAGGAAAAACGTTTTGTAGCTCGAAGCACGACTTTGGTGTGCGATGATACGTAAGATGAGAGAAAGAACAACATCGAATTCTACATTTATTTTCGACGAGTTTGCTATGCATTTTTCCTAGTATATCTAAATGGATCTTACACGAAGTGGAGCAAATAGATGAAACCGATGAGCGCCGCGAGTCCTGCTGATGATGTTGATGTTGAGATTTCTTGGCAGCTGTATCCAAATATCGACAGGAGGCCGGAAGGCTCATACGCCTTCGATTTCTATCTTTAAAGCCTGATCCACCGGCAAGGAGTCTTTCAGGAACCTGTCCATAGCCCATAATTATTAATCACATTAATTAATATTCAAAAGGGAGAGTGGAAACATAAGGCGCCGAGAAGCCTTCTTCTTATCGTCCTCAACGATCAAGTTGAAAGAAAAACATTGTTTTGATCATATCTACAAATTTATTTTGCAACAGGATGCTAATTTACAAAGCAAGCATGAAACAAGCAAACTCGTAAATAACATTAGGTTTTTTAAAAGTTTCCTTCCGAAACCTTATGCAAAAGCTATTTAAGTTATCGTTATCGCACCACACACACATATGAAAGCATTGGAAGACAAGAAACAAACTGGTCGTTTTATTTAAGGACAAAGCTGAAATGCTTTTGCACCGCAGCAACACGTCCCACTCATTGTCAGTTCGAAATCGACGAGTGCAAATTAAGTCGTCATCGTCAAATCTCATCATTTATTTCCTTGATAATTTTTGTCGATCAAAAAAACCGGATATGCGTTTAAGGAGGAATACCTATGGAGATATTATGACTCGATCAACCAGCGAAAAGGAAATTAGAGCATGGCAAATAAGTAATAATAGTAAAAAAAAGGGCGGTGTATGTGCATAGCAAAAAGTAAAATCTCTCCTGCCTGCAATCTGCATTCCATGCACTCATATAGCATATCTCACAGTAAAAATACAGAACGGAAGGGAAGCAAAACGGTTCTGATGAAAAACACAATTACAATTTTAGAAAAAGACATTTATCTTCAAGATGGCATATTACACGACGTTTTCTTATGCTTTTATTTCTTCATCGAAAATTTCTATAGGGATTCGGGGGCGAACGAGTTTTTAATTTGATTGCGATAAAAATATAAATCATTTCGAGAAAATCCAGACGATTATATCATGAACCTGTCATTTTTTGAACTCCAACTCATGTATTATTTATGCACAATAACATATTTTATGTATCTTCATCCTTTGCACATAAATTGATTCATTCAATTCGAGTAGGTAGGTATGCAGCTAAAAATACCTCATTACATGAAAAAAAAATCAAGCAAAAATTCATTCAGCTGTTGCTGTTGGCGAATTTGATCAGATATAAACTCAACTTGAAAAGATCAGATCTCCCATGGATACATTATTTCTTTCCACATGACAAGGCAAAAGAAGCTATGCATTCTTCAATTGAAATTGAAACGCCAATGGGAAAGTTGCAAATGTCACGTGGGCAATGAATGTGCAGCTAGTCATAATATTTTATGCCACATGAACAAAATTGAATTAAATAAAAAAAGACACACCTGTAGTTGACATATTATGTCAGTTATTTATCGTCAATCATGCATATGTCTGCTCTCAATTACATTATATTTTCCCAGGAAAATGCGAAAAGTGTCATGTTTTCTGTGCGACACGAGATCACGTATGTAATACCCACCGATTCATGTGTTTTCATCCCGGCATCAAGCCAAGCTGACACACTGCTTAAAAAATATCAAAACGAATGTGGGTAGATTATTTCGAATGTTTGTCTGACTTGGGCAATGTGATCTAATTCTATAAATGATGCTACTCTTTCCTCTAAAAATCCGGATTTTATTGGAAACCAGCAGCGTGATAGGAACTTTGAAAATTACATCAAATATTTTAAGTGTATTGAGGGATTAAGGGCTGTCTCGATCTATACCACAGCCCCCTCGGAGAAAAAAAATTCATATTTCACGCTTGAAGAGAACAATTCTGAATAAAAAAAACTTAGGAGGTATACTCTACAATTCATTCATATTAATCTTAATTTAACCCTAATCCTTTGTATAGTCAATCCGAACTCACAATAAAAGACTCAGGATTCTTTGAAAAACCTGCGAGATTTACGCGAAAAATAAGTAGTTTTACAATACAATATTATGAGAATATTTATCAAGCGGAAGTAACAACTGCTTCCAAAAAACGAGTGGAACTTTTATTCCCAAGCAACTCACGATCAAACTGAAGAGGAAGGACGAGACAAGCACATACAACTAATATGGCCTAGATGGATGAATAAAATCGAAATCCCTGAAAATGGAAATGAAATTCCTGTGCAAGTAAACTGCGAAAATGTATGAATAAACAGGAAACCCCTTTCCCTCCTCGATTCCTCACGTATCTTTTTCGAAAATAATTCAATTAAGTTGACAAAGGACTAAGAGAAGTGGGGATGGACGCGCAAGCATGAAAATATTTTTTAGTTTGTATTACATTCCCTTGTTCGCAGATTGTGCAATTCCATTATTTTCCCCGTAATCGCAATGAACATAAAAATTTTTTCTCGGATTTGGACACAAGCTCTGGTTGAATAGATATTGAAAGCAAGTAATAGAACACATGTAGTAACACCCATTGTGTGTTGTTATCGAAGTTTAATAGAACATAAGAAAACGACGACGTGAAATGCCAAATATTGGGAGGAAGTGGTTGGTGGGAGAGCGTGGAGTAAAAAAAGCAATCTGTTAGGATTTGATAGCGCATCTATTCCTTCCAAAGCATTCTTTCTCTCGAAAAGTGATTTCCCTCAGCTTAAAGTTGAACCTTGCGTCGCGTCATTTACTAGCAATTTTACTGATGATACAGCTATTTTCGTAGTAGCACTTTACCTCTGAAAGAAGGGATGGGTTCGCACTAGCGGTTGACGAGACCAAAGGACTGGTCCCGATTTTTGTGCGATTGGCATGCATTTTTTTACTTCGTCCCGGTGAAGATAGCGATGATGCTGGTGATGTTATTACACTTTTTTATGGCTACACTTTTCTCGGGATTGAATTCAAATCTACAAATATAGCACACTCTTAAACTCACATCAAACCGAACGATGAAACAAAGTAATTGAAACCCACACGGAAAGTCATCAAGTTAGTGGAACACGAGAACCCGCTCTCCGGAATGTAGTCAGCTCAGAGAGGGAAACCACACACAGCCTTTTCAAATTTTCAGCAAGATATGTAATATTTTTTATGGTGTTCGCAAATGGCGATATACGCGCACTATTAAAAGGGATTAAAGTCGGATAATCATAATCTAAGGGCGAACACAATAAAATGTCGGAGCTGAGCTGCAATATTCGCAGTAGATGATCATGGAGAATGATGTTACTGGAGTTACGGAATAAATCTCATAAAAAAGTGTCTCGGTTTCCGTCTACTATGTAATAAGTCTTATATTTTCCATTCATAGAATACTAAGCCGTATATATATATTTATTATTACTAGAGCAAAGAGAGCGTATCATTTAATTTCGAAAAAAATGTTCACGGAATGCGAGTTGACGATATGTGGTTATCACACGTCCTATTAAAATTCGACGACCGCAAAACTGCTACCGCTAGATACTTGCTACACACATCAAACCTTTGAAAGAAAAAAAATATGCGGAAAATGTAGTTATGTGTATTTGAATAGCTCGAAATAATGTAAAACAATTGTTATTCTTTCATTGTGTTTTTTTTTGGAAAAGCAACAACGACAAGCACACAACTTCTGGGATACGACGACAATGATGATACTAGTACTACTCCTTCTGATTATTATTTACATAGCACATACAATTGTATTTGCATGCAGTGCGCTGGTGATAAGCATCTGCAGTTTCATTGCCACGCACATGTAAGTAAGTAAATATAACATTATAGTCCATTTAAATTCACGGATCAAGGCCTGACATCGTTTTTGTTTGGTGATAGACGCGTGTGTTAATTCACGCAGCTCGTTTTCATCATTTATTTAGGTAAAATATGAGCCAAAGTGGCAATATTGCACGTTGGGGAATGTGTGGAGAGTAATAGCGACAATAATTGCTCCCATGAATTTTTAAAGACGAAAAATAAAGATTGCTAAGTGAATTCCCATACATTTGTTCACCAGACATCAGTTCCCAAAGCCTTTGAGCACACTATCGCGATTGTTGCGATTAGCCTTTGAGGTTACATTTTGCACTTGACTTCCCATTAAAATTCCCGTGGATCACTGGAAAAAAACTATTATTGTTCTCGTACGTCTGTATGACGATGAGAGATCCTTTTTTGGGAAGTTTATCTTCCTCACGAAGAGAGTTTTCCTCCAACAACGAGGGAATAACAATGGAGATAAGGACATAAACAACCCAATAAGCTTACCCAAAGGCACAAATGTATTTTATAGATTTTTTCAGAACTGAAATCGATTTTTAAAAAGCATTGTGCTTGCTCCACATCACAATCTTCAAGTTATTTTCTTTCGCTTTTGGGGGCTCATAGACTTTACTTTGTCTCTCATTTCCATACTATGTAAAATTGTGCATTATGACTTTCCACATCCCCACGTTTTATCCCTCCCAACGATATGGGAATGACATGGAATAAACTGAAACAATTGAATGCCAAGGAAAGAACTGTTTCTCCTTAAAAATGATACAAAACGGCTAAGACAAGATGAAACAGTTGTCTCCAACCTTAATCCTCGAAAAGTTACTGCCTGCTACGACGACACTGCATGAAGTTGAAAAAAAAACTTTGCAAAAAGTTTCTTTCTTTGAATACATATATGTACATATACATACAGAAGACTTTTTTGCTAAGAAGTTTGTCAGATATTTAGATGTCAACCGAGAAGCTTTTATTTTACTATTTTCTTTCAACCAGAAAATAGCGTGGCAAATAAAGCTTAGGTATAGGCTAAAGTGCAAAAGAAAGTAGTACCTGGTCTGGTCTGGCCTAAAAACCCTAACAAAAACCTTTCCACACAACCCTGCCACTCTCTCTTTCTCTCGCCATTTGATTCTGAAAACTTGTCAAAACTACTTGAGAAATTTCAACTTGATAATTTAGGCTTTTTTAATGCAATGTCATGAATGGTGATGAGAATTTAAGATAAGAGCGATGTCTTCATAGCACCGTATCCACTGGAGAGCACGAAATGTGCGTCCCGTCTACCTCCTACTTCTTCTCCAGGACAAAATGAATACCTACTCTTGTGTCTCACAATACCCCAGAAATAGTGCAGAACTGTGCCAACGCTGCTGTCCCTACTAGCTCTACCAGCTTCAGTTGTCTAGCAAAGGTCTACCCTTTTCTTACAACTTTCTACGACTAACTGACGTTGATCAACTTCCTTCCACTACTGAACCACTTCTATTTCTTCTGCCTTGCATACCAAGACCAACCACCACTACATACTACCAACACCAACCAACAACCATCTCGTATCATCATATCACATCACACGTCACACTTCTCTATTCGATTCGATGCTCCGCTCCATCGCATCCACTTAGTTTTTGACATGTGAAGAAAACACCACTCCCACAACGTTATCTTCATCTTATAACAGTCCATTAAAATGCGTTAATATGCCGAATCGCCAATAACGAAAAAAACTACAATGGCAAAAGCAATGCTCCTTTAAATGTACTGTCCATTTCATATCATTATATCAGGAATAAATCTTGATGTCACGTTGTTGTTCGAGTTGGAATCCTATTTCATGGATCTGCTGCAGTATCACTTCACCTCCACAAACAATGCCAAGTGGACATTTACGTTTTGAGTGCGAGCGAGCTGTGTAACTATCGAAATCGAGAGGTGTACCTACTACATGGCAAAAAAAGGAATTATAACAAATTTGCATACAATTGCAATCTAACAATCCCACTGATATAATACTTCACTGATGCATTCAAATTAACAGCAGGAGGAGTAGTAACGTTTTTTATGGCTTTAGCTCTGATTACTATTACTATTGCAAAACTTTTAACTCCTCCATCATCATTATCAATTGCATCTAGATAAATGTCAGTAAGCTTTGCTCGCAATTTTATTCCTTCCTATCCGTCAAAATCTTGATGTTTTACGTTCATATCAAAACGTTACATGCAGTATGTTGCAATGAATACTAATCGAAATCCAATCCAATCCTCTCGCCACAGATTGTGCTAAGCATGTGCTCAGTATCGTGCTGCACAATGCAATTCAAAAAGAATCACCCCACAATTTTCACAGATGAAGGCTTCATTACGTGCACTAATAATAATTCGTAATGATGTGGGCAGGCAGGTACATGTGTACTTTAAGATGATAAGATTTCTACATGGAAAACATATTACTTTATATTGAATTGCACCTTGGAATCTTGGCTGTCACTGTCATCCATCGAAAAAGAATCGCTCGTGCACATTCTCGAAAATAATTTTATAGTCCACTCCACTAGTCAAATTGTAATTATCATCCCCCTACTTCTAATGCAAAATTATTATGATGATCCTCAAAGGATCTACTATAAATGCAGGTACCGTAAGTAATGTTTGGATCAAGCCAAGTTTGCTCTAATATTACCTATATATGTACCTTCGTAATAGAATTACATGATTTGGATTTGGATGGATCACCTGAAATGATGATGATGATGATTGCTGGGTTGAATAACTTTGAAAGATTTGTCAGAGCAGTAGAAAACCTCCATAAATCTGCAGGGAAATGACATTGGCGCACTGGGATCACTTTACGATGAATCTTAATGAGCTTCTCAGGATTAAACGCTCTCTAGTGGGCCCTGCGTCTTCGAGTCCCAAGTCATTGATATTGATATGATATGGTATGATCAAGAAGGCGAAGATGTGGAAATAATTATGATACCTTGCTAAACCGATGATGCTTTTAAAATTAATGTTATTGCTTGATAGTAAAAATTTATGTAAAGCAGCCTTGGCTGCGTAATAATGAGTAATGAGATTTTGATCGTGACAATTGGTCAAATGCAAAGAGAACTTTTATTACTTGCCCCATGTGTGTGGCATCATTTTTGGCTACGTGATGTTTCGATATAAAACCATTCTAATTAGTCGTGTTTTCCCTCGGGTTGTAATAATAAAAATACATAGGCCTGTAAAAATATTTGCGGACTGCGGACCTCCCAAATCTAGTTATGCAGCCCTTCTGCCTTTCATCACGATCATTATCATTTTAACAGCAAGTCAAGGAAGAGTTGATTCCCAGCAAGGGATGGGAAGAATTTTATGATAACCGTGAAAAACGAGCTATAAAAATTTATTTTAATTAAAGTTAAAGTTTATTGCGCTATATATGAATTCTATTGTAATTTGCATGTTTTCAAAGTTGGTAGGATGCAACCCATGGCTCATGAAAAAGGTTTTGAGGCGATATGCTATTTAGCAGCTACCTAAAATTATTCTAACACAAACAAAAAATACGCATACTTCCTAAACTTTATTATCTCACGGTAAATTAATCAACCAAACTCCAGCTTGTAAGAAGATGCCACTTGTCTTGATATATTTGAATTTTTGTAAAAAAAATTATGGCTGAATCTATGATATTTCCTTGATATTTCAAAAGATATTTTCCTTAATTAAGCATGCATTTGTCCTATACAGTATTTAGTTGTAAGTCACCTTCGCCAACTGCAAAATGAAATGAAATATTAAAGTTACATGCTTACATGAGCAAAAAAAAACTACAGGAAATCTGGGGCGAAATGGAACGTCAAACTGTGCAGGCATGAGAAAAAAAATGATTCAAATCGCAAACTCGACAAACTTTGCATGCAAATACCAGGATTAGGAATCCCATAAAAATATGAAAACAATGGGCCAATGAGGTCGCATAGCCATCATACATACCTAATCTTCTCTCTTAAATCTGAAAATAATTGAAACCTCCCAGGCAGAATTTGCTCATTCGTCGGGGTTTTTTTAATCAAAAGCATAGCTCCCCCGAAATTATAAAATGTTTGATAAGCAAACTCCAGCAATAAAAGATTAACAATAGATCATAAAACGTGAAGTAGGTATTACGCATGTGAAGTGAAATTTCTCGATAGATCAATTATTTTTCAGCAAACAGAGCCCCACGCAATTCGTAGAATGTAGAAATGATCACGCTTTAAAAAGGTGGGGACTCAGTTTCCTTGGGCAAAGAGCAAAAGGAAACTGTTAGAATTTTTGAGTTAGTTGGGCAAATATATACAAGAATAAACATTTTGAACATTTAATATTTACCGTTTACCCATTCTTTAGAATGTACATAGATTTACATATCCATAATCCATGTGTACTTACAATGCAAAATGAAAAAGAATGTTCTTTTCGTACTTTTTACTATTATTATATTTTGCAAAGACAAACAACAAAGCAAGGACATCCAGCCATTATTTATTCCATTAGTAAATGATGATATAGTAGTGAGATCGCAATGGAAGCTCAGGAAAAAAAATCCATATATCAGTAGCATAATTAATTACCTCAAAAGGAAAGACGATTTTTCCTACCTATGGCTTCTGTGTCCGTGTTGAGCTATATGATATGCGAAAAGTAACCAGCATTATTGAAGCGATTGTTTTAATGCGAACAAGGAGACTACTACGTGGCTTGGCTTGGCTAAACGAAAAACCGACAGGGAGTGTACTGCTTCAGGGTACTATTAAGGTAACGAACCAATTGTTACGTTGTGTTGTGTTATGTTATGTAATGCATATATCCACAATTACGTCTGGGCGAGAAGCCAGACAAAAACACACATATTTCCACCACCATCAAAGCGATCAACAAACTGCAGCAATACGTAATAATAATAATAATAATATAATGTATGTACTTCAATGTTTGATTCCATGGGAACAAGACGAGATAGATGATGATTACGATACGACGACGGCGAGTTATAGAGAGGTAGCGAAACTAGTGTCATATCTAATTGCCTTCGCGTCTTGCGGTCGAGGTGAAAAAAGGCTGAACAATACCATTTCAATAATGACTGACGAGAACAAGAACAACTGGTAGAGAGTAATGATGATAGCAACGATAATGATCACTCAGAGCATTGGAAAAGATGCAGCTGACAGTTTTAACGGCCTTATAGTTCATGTTAATAGATATTATTTATGTTATGGGTGTATTTCTTTTTTAGGTATTATTTGATTTTTTTGCAGATTTTGCAGAGTCAGTCACGGTGATTTGAGGAGAGCAAAAACTTGAACTAGCATAAAAGTCGGTGAAACGGTGAGCAAGCATAAATATGTTCGAATAGAACGCGTCAAACGAAAATCCAGAAAAAAAATAAATCTTGGAAAGAAACTCAATCCAAGTAAAACAACAAAAGCAAGCCGCACTCACATTCCTTGGGTAAGCCAACTCGCTACAATGGGTATCGCCAAACAATGGAAGAGGTTTTTTATCCAAATCACACAATCAGAGAAAATACATTGTTTGTGTATCATGTAAAATCCATTATTTTCCGTATGGGGAAAATCGACTTGTTTTTACAAAATTAGATTTATCACAGCAAGAAATGGAAAGTGACGTCTATTATCTTACTTGAAATATTGCCTGCAAATCCAACTCTTCATCTTCTTCACATTCTTCTGGTAAAGAGGCGGATTTGTACTGCAGCCGCTGCTCTGATGTCATTGGTTCCGTTTCAATGAAAAAATTAGATGATGTCTCTCGCTCGGCACTAACCGCACTTTATTCAGGCAAAAATTTCTCGTGAAAATAGTCCGACTTGCAGTTTTGGGGTCATTTGAGAAGCTGCGGCTCCCTTGAGTGTAATTAACTGCACAAGTCGATTAATGTCATCCATACAACGTGATATGATTCATGATCTAATGTGAATGAAACGTTTCACTTTCCTGGTTTTCTATTTAATCTATATATGGGAACAATAGGAACTTATTTCCGCTCTAAAGCTACATCGGCAGAGGCTCGTGTAGACAAACATAGATTTTGCACGATCCTTTGCCCTTTTGCCACAAAACTCATCTTTGGTTAAAAAAATTGTAAACCTGCACAAAACTTCTCTGATTTTTTAGAAATTTTTAAAGGAAATCTGGGAAAGATAAAACTTCCGTGCCAATAATTTTCGTAACATTGTAATATTAGAATCCCACGTGTTACCTTGGAGAAGAAATTGACACTCAAAGTTATGAACCTGGACAAACTTTCCCATAAACAGCCATCAATACCCTTCATTTTCTCATGTTCTCCAAACCATAGCGTCCGTCTGTTTGTCTCCAAACCATAAACCTTAATTCACAAGAGTAGCTGCATCGTATCCACATAAACGAGCAACAAATAAGCCAAGGTGTTGGTTTTATGATGCTTTGACGACCGGGAAAGGAGGCGAAATCGAAATAGGAAAAAAAGATTCTCACATGAACCTGTCTGAAAGGAGTTTTCACATGGAAAGGCTTCGATAGGCTCGACAGAGACACATTAAAGGAATCATCGATTTTTTAAAGAAGACGAAGAACGAATCTTTTCACGTTACCTCGCATTTCCACCGCGGATTCAGAAAAAGCAATAATATCAGAGTGACTCTTTCCTTTCATCAAAAATGTTCCTTTTCAATTGGAGTGGGGCGAAAGAGCTGGGATTGAATACCATTACTAAACTTTCACCACTCGACCTATCCGGTACCATAGAAATATTGCATTTATAAGAGGAGAACATATTAAAATTTCAATTTTAATATAAAATTAGAAATCCAATGAATCGACGGATTTTTTCCATTCCCTATTTACACAATGCCAAATGCAATTGGAAATTCATCGGAGTAAAGAGGAAAATTTTCATCGCCAGAATTATGGCGCCATCATGTATTACCTACATATATGTATGTATGTCATCAGCCCTCTATCTCGCTCTTCACACTTCACATCAATATTGTATTGCATATAATGAAGAGCTAAAATAGGGTTGGAAAACAATGGAAGCCTCGACTCAGGAAATTATTCCAATTTACCATCAGATTTCATTCTCCCTTTTTCACTATCCGCCCCTCCCCTCCTCCTATAGAGGGAGACTGGTAACAATTTTTGGTTGGTGGTAGTGACATAACGAGACAAAATCATGCTTTCAATTTCACAACAAGTTTTCTCCGAAAGAGTAAAAGAGTCATTAGGAGCAGTGAAGGAACAAATTAAGGATCTCTCCCTTTTCTTTCCCAGCTTCCATTGAGAATGAGAATCCTTAAAGCACACAGAGTAGGTAGGCAAGGAGCGTAGTCCTCTAAGCATTTGTTATCAATAGATTGCAGCATCCATGATATCATCTCCATACACTTCCACTCGACTCTAATCACACTTAAGTAAATATTCTCAGTAATGTATGTGTGTAGCTAATGTCATTGCTGCTAAGAAGCTCTGCGTGAACTGTCCTTTACAAAGCATACGCCAAACACAAAAAGCTCCTTCTTCTCAAACTAAAAAAGGTGCCTAATTTCGTACTTAACAGTTCAAAAGTTTCCCCATCTTTCTTCGGAGAATAGCAAATTACTCCTTTCCAGTCTCTTTGATGATATATGTGAGGAGAACCATGGGCTGTGCTCCTATTTAATTTAGCGTTGACTCCCAACCTCTTTCTCTCCTTGAATTAAATATTAGTATATAAATGCGATTAATTAGAGCGATAAAGTTGCTTCTGTGTGACTGATTTATAAATTATACATTCAAGCACCTTCACTTATTTTTGCTTCTTGGTCGATAAAATTATAATGAAGTTTTTTTTCATAAAACGCTTTATCCTGTTTTAAGTTATTGAACCATCATCATCAAATTATTGACTCGGAAAAAGGAGAGCAACTGGATCACTTTTGCGAATTTCGGAGTTGATCGCAAAATGAGAAGTTTGCACACGTACCTATGCTTGTATGATGAACGTGTGTTTAATCAAAGGAAATCTCACTTTGGCTACGACTTCATTATTACCATCATTCATAATATGGAAAGTTGATCATGTACTCATTAAATTATATAATCATAAAATCTTTTAAAGGACAAGCTTTTCATATAAAAATGGGCGAGTGCATTTTATGACAGCCCGGTCTTATCTGCATAAGCAAATATAAATATAAAGTCATTGATTATTACCGGGGTAGGTTTCAGTTCAGCTATAAATTTTAGATTCCTCTTTTAGTTTGAATACTGATAGCGATAATGTAACCACCAGCGACAACATCGTATTTTAATGAGAGATTCAAAGTGTCAAATTTTTTGTTCGCAACGAATGAAAACAACTCCAACTGGAGAACTTACTACGGCCTGCAGAATTGAATTGAATTGTATCAGGTTTGGGATTATCAGTTCTTTTATTAAGTATAACCTATATAAATCGAATCAGAGAAGAGAGAAAGAGTTTTGTAAAAGGTAAAAAGTTTGATTTGTATTCAACTCTCAACTCATCTCCATCGCCTCTGAACAATAGCAACTCCTTCAGTTTGATTGATCGAGCGCATCATAAAGCTATTACATGATCATTTCGCAGACACAGCGGAATTAATTTCATAAGGAATTCAATCGTGCATAAACTAAAAGTTTTGCACACAAAAGCAAGCGTATCACCGTTTCCAATGAAACGTAGATAATAAACGCTAAAAACTTTAGATGAAAGCCATAGTATTTTGTTTCACTTTCAAATTTCTAGCGTATGCGAGCTCATTATTCATCTGTTTCACATTTGCGCTTCTACAAATCATTATTCAGGGCAAAACGTGTAAAAGGTACGTCTATTATCGCTTCATGGTCTCGAGTACTGTGGGAACATGGCTTATCGTTCATCCTAGCGTAGTTTCTATTATTAATCAAGTTCGAGGTAAGTTTTCTTCATGGGAAGTGAAGTACTTATTTCATGAGCTACCCAAATAAAGTTATTATTATTATTTGCCAGATCGATAGTGAGTTCCAGTAAGAATAAAAATAATATACACGTTAATATGCAACGTGTTTTATTATATTATTAGATTTCACGCAGCTTTCAGGTACTCCTGATCTAATAGAGAAGGCTATCAAAGGATAGGAGAGGGCGAACTGAGGACATTGGAAAAGCCATTATGAATTTTGACATTTTGCAAAATTTGTGCATCACGAACATGATGATGATGTGAGGCCAAACGAGACTTCGTAAAGTAATCTTGATTCAGTCGAAAGACCTTTTCCAGGAAAACCTTAGTACAGAGTCACGTTGGACTTCCTTCACTTTCTTCAACGACTTTTAATGCGGTTTAAGGTAGATGGAATAATTGACCTTAATACATTTTCCGGCAATTCTGCATGCAGTCATAAGCAATTTTTCAACAACTCGTTGCAAGTTGGAACACCTTAAGTAAAAAAATGGAATGCAAAAATATGACTCTATGCCTTCTGGTAGAAGCAGTAAAATACTAATAGGGAAAAACAAGCATGAGAACTCACTCGTAAATACTGCATTACCTTGCCAGCTACACATGTATGAAAAATGAGATCAACAAATCATATAGCGTCGAATTAGGCAGAGACATTAAGACAAACTGCATAGGTAACTACAACGACCTTCCACGATTATACTTCTATGTAGTTGTTCATTTATTCTTTAACAAATAATGGTTTTCCTGTCACGAGTAGGTAAGTATGTAAGAAAGCACTTGTCCTTGTTAATCTAGTTAATTTACTTCAAACAAAGGGAATTTTTTTAGACGCGGAACAAATGAAACGGTGGAGGTGCTCAAAGAAAGAAAACGCTTTGGAAGCACCAAGAACAAGAAGTTTGATGCATAAAACAGGCATTAAACCATCATCGGGAAAGTTGACAAGTGCCATGCCAAGATATGTCCTAAGAAGAGAGACTATATTATGTACTAAAAGAGCTCATTAAATGTTAACCTGTTTGCTCAAATTGCTAATGCAGCACACTAAAACTTTAATGTAGTTTTGCTCGAAGGCTAGAGAAATGATATTATAGATAAAATTAGGGGACAAAAATTACATGAGACGAATTCAATTATCTGAGACTGTGACACTCTGGGATAGCAAACTTCAGTCGTGGTTCCATGACATTAATGAAGTTTCAACAGCAAAAAAATTTAATTTCATGATTATGATGATGATGATTGCAGAGTGTAGAGATGAAAGTGGTGACTTGAATTTTTGTTGGGATTGTGATAAACTTCCCTTTGTGGGTTTCTTGGCATGACATTACATAGGTAGGTATTCACTCTCCAAGGAGGCGAGGAGAGAATAATGTTGCAAAATATGCAAGGAGGAGTAAGGAGTTAGAGTGGGAGTCTCTTTACGAGAGTGAAACTGCTTGAAGGCAAAGCTCGACTATTTTATGAGCTGGTGACGGTTTCATTTGTTTAACTTTGGTCTTAAAGAAGATACCTTCTTTACGCAAAAAACTGTGAATAATGGAAAACTATATCCGCCTTGTTAAGTGTATGGCATGACAGAGTGATGCTATTTTTTCCTAGGTATTTGCCCGTATCACCCGTAGAAATAACCACATTTGGATATGCGATCGCTTCTGTAGATACATGAAGAAATTTAAGCAAAATGTGATTGTGGAGCTAAAAAGCAATTCCCTGCGCAAATATTGATGAGAGTTTAGCAAAAGAATAGCTATGTTATCAATTGAACACTTAAGTATTTTCACTTAAGTTTACGCTCATGTATGTATGTATGTATACGTTGCAATGTTTTTACTTCATTAATGCAAATACTTTTAATTAGACTCAAATATTTGGAGAAGTAAGCAATGTCATGCTGCAAGTCTAAGTAGTCAAGTCACTACTCGTGAGTGTTCCAAGTGCTTTTAAAATGCTTGAAGTTTTGAAAGTGCAGAGAAATTCTGTGAAGCTATAGAGGTGGTATCAATATCAAAAACAAACTGTAACTGTTTACCTGGTTAGTGGAAAGATCCGCGCAATATGTATACATACTCAAAAAAGTTTACTTTTTCTACCTTATTTGAGGATGAAAAAGTAAAACTTGACATTTAATGCAAAGAAGACGAGCACAATATTCTTGCGAAATAATGAAGTAGCTTCAACCATGTACATGTACCATGGTAATCTCAGCAGAACGAAAGTAAAATAATTACTCAGCGTACATACTTACACTTCTAAATTTGGCTTAATACCTATTAAAGCAACTACAAAACTGGGGGAATATGATAATAGGCATCTGGAGGTGATGGAGAAAGTTCCTTTGCCATTTTCCATAAAAAGGACCAAAGAATCTAGGAACAGTAATGGAAGGGTTCAAATTTATATTTTATCAAAATGCTTTCACGAAGACTAAGGGAAGAGGCATGCTTGGCCGCCACAAAAGCTTATTTACGTCGCCCCATATTCTGTGGCAAAAGGACGAGAAGAAAAGCACTGGAATTGATGAGGAATGAAGTGTCACCACTAAAACATAATCTGGCCGAGATAATACGAAAACTTTTCCCACCAAACTAAACGTGGGTAAAAACTTGTTTGCTACTAGAAATAACTGAAAATTTTACTTATGAGAGAGGTGGATGAAATAGCACGAAATATTTAACACAAGAAGAAAAATAATAATAAACAAGAGTAATGAAATGGGCAGAGAAGATACAAAATGACGAATCCGCTGGCGTTTCCTCTTTCTCTATTTATTTTCTCTCCTCGTGTAGGCCTCTTCTTTTTAGTTTCAGAAACGTCTGATGAAATGAGCAAGTGAATGAAGAAAAATATTCAAAAAACTGGGAAAAAGACTAAATGAAACTTCAGCAATGCAGGTTCTTCAGTAGACACTCATGCACAAACAAACTTCGTGCCGGAGTCGAAGAGCACAACAAATCCATACGAACTAAAAATGAACACTGACGGAGACCCGTAGAAAGATCATCGGCAAAATAGTGAAATAGTTCCTTGGGCAGACTGCCAAAAACTCTCTAGCTTTTGAAAAGGCGAACAAACCAAACCGTCCTACTGCATGCCGTGCATAAAATACAATGTTGGTCTAGGCCAAAATAAATGGCGAAAAAGTGTGAGAACGAAGAGAGGCCCTAATACTTTTCGCAGACGAAGATTTTCAGAGGCTCTTTATCCCATATAGACAAAGGAGAAAAAAATGCACGAAGTCAGTGGATAAAAGCGGTGCTAATCAGGAATCTCTAGTGCAGTTTGAAATTGGTTGGTTGTGGTGCTGTAACACAAGTTTGTTCACCACCACCATCACCATTTTTTTCTTGCAGAATTCTTCAATGAGGCATATTATTATTTCTTTCCCGGTTCGGTTTGCAGTAGTATTGTGAAGTGAGTGAGTGAGCATGGAAGAACACTCGACTCCGAGAAGAAGAGTATCGTTTTCAATAAATGCCTATTTCGCGTTCGGCCACGGCAATGTGGAAAGAAAACATGACTTTTACTCTCAACGTTCTTTCACATACGCAAAAAGAAGGACGCATGCATAAGTCCATTATTGAACACTACTTTTTTATACTCCACGAAAACGAAAAAGTGCAACTGGCACGATCATTATTATTAGGAGAAGAGAAGCCTAGAATATTTCCTTTTTTCTCTTGAGGTTACGACCATACGAGAAGCGACACCACCACCACAGCAGTTTAGCTTTCTCCCTCCACTCAACGTCCGTTAGAGAAAGCGTGCAGGAAAAGAAGCGGATGAGAAGGAAAAATCCAACGAAAATGTGAGACTCCGAGCAAAATAAAAACTCTAGGCTAGACTATCCGGCACAAATGTTTCTGTCATTGGGACTTTTTTCTAATGAAAAGGCAACCTTTATTGAAAGATTGTCTGCTGAACTGAACTTGCTCTGCATAAAAAAGAATGGAGGAGACCTTTGGATAATGGAATAAAAAGATAGTGGGCTTTCCGGACGGAGAGAAGACGCAAGGAAGTCCCAAACTAGCTACTTACAACCACTTTTTCTCATTGGCCTGCTCTTAACTCCTTCTTCGCCCGTCCAGATGGAAAGTTGAAAACAAAAGGAAAAAAAGTTCTTAAAAGTATGCTGCTCATTTTCCACGCTCTCAACTGCACACCATGAGTTTCAAATTGGAATCTAGATCAAATTGGAAGGGAGAAAAGAGAAAATTCAGGGGGATGGTAGATGATGATGATAGTTTGAGAGGCAAAGCAAAGCCAAATAATCACTTAAGCAGAAAAAATTAGGAGAAAGTGGCGAACACCTAGACCATTACTGTCTAACCTAATATAATGCAAAACTCGAATTTCACTCGGGAATTTTCCCTAAAGTTACCTTTTTACCTAACCCTTTTAGGAAAGGAATCGAATTCAAAAATAGGTGTATTGTTTTCTGTATTTCATAGGTAAAATGAATAAATTCTATCTATGGTAGAGGAGGTGGAACGACATGACATAGGCAGGCAGAATCCTTGCAAGTTACTTAAGAGCATTTTCGTTTCTCTATTTCAAGAGCTACAAGGACTTTCAATTCAATAACTGTAATTTTCCGCTAGACACGTTACCATACTTGACAATGAGTTCAAACTAGTGAATACGATATCTATCCACTCCCATTTCTCTAAAATGCTGACAAAGCAAAAGCGAAATAACTCAATTTTACAACTTTCAGAGGTAAAAACAAGACATAAAACGCAAGAACGACTTGAAATGTATTAAGGAAGACACGGTGACATATTTCCCCTTTTTAAGAAAACAACGCAGTCATTCTTTTAAGTCTTTAAACTGTCAGCAGTCGTGGAAGCGTTATTTTCTTCCTCTGACAATAAATTGTGTCAGACAGTAAGGTTGGGGAAAAGGTTGTTTCCACGAAATTAAAAAGGGAATGCAGGAGTAGATGCAAATAATAATACTGAAATTACCAACCCAGAGAAATATTAATACAAAATGCCAGTCATGGAGTTTAGACTACAGATTTTGCTCAGCCCCTTCAACATTTCTGACCTATAACAAAATTTCGTTACATTCTCTGATCCACCTATGACGCAGAGGGTAGAGGCTTCGCGTAATTATGAGATACCAGAATTTTTCCAAATACTTGAAGTTTCTATGACTTAAAGTTAAATTATTCTCCGAAAACCCACTGTAAATAGTTGAAAAGTGAAATCTGTGTTTTGGGAGAGGAAATGTAACTTTCGCAAGTGTTCCACTTTTAAAGTTCGCACACTTTGCAAATACTTCTCTAAGTAGAGAACTGAAACTGAGATGGGATGTCTTTGTCAGCATGCAATACGAATAGTTTTCTTTGACTTTCAGTCTTTGTACCCGCTGCCACTAATGAAAAATAAATTTCCAAGAAAAGAGAAAGGATTATTAGAAAGAAGCCGTACATCTCATCCCAAACTGACTTAAAAGTTAGCATTGGAAAGAATTCTTGATCCAGTCTAAGCATGGCTCATGGCTCACATTTTCCAATTAAACGAAGCTTTAATCTAACCCATCTACCCACCAGCACAAATGTCAACCATTTTTTCTAAAAATTTGATATGAAAGAAAAGATTTAATCCCCGCTAGGGATAGATTTTTTTAGACAAAATTGCACTTAGAAAATTGAAAAATTGTTTTGTCATTTGGGGAAAGCTCAGATGATGGTCGGGACATTCAGGCTAAGAATTACGAAAATGACAAATAGCATCTACTAGTAAGCTTGCACATTTGCCAGTCATTTCGTACACCAAAAAATCATTAGCTTACCTAGTCTGTAAACAGATATATATTATTTAATAATACGACGTTCTGAAACTAAACGAGAGAATGACTCTGGTACAGGCCTGCTCAGATCTGCAGGAAACAGTATCCATAATATGTAATTAAAGTGAAGGTAAAGAGTGCTCCAAGGCAAAGTCTCCACGTATTAATACGAAGAAACTACTTATATCACGGTTCTGTTATTTTGGTAATGGTGATGAAGCGATCAGGACTGACTGAGGCTACTCGACTCATCCACCTACCTATTTTTCATGATGCTCTGCATTTTACGTAGCGTAGGTGTGTGATAGCATTCTTTCTGGATAGAAAGTGAGAGGAAGATGTCCCTCCCATACAATGCCGCAAGACCAAACAATAACATATTACATGTCACAAAGCCATGGTGGCTACAAAAAATCCCCCAGGTACTTACCTGAACTATAAGAGTCCGTGCTCGAGGCTGAGAGTGATCTACTTCGGATACGTGTGCTGCGCTTCGAACTGGAAGCAGATTTCGTGTCCTGGTTCCCCTACAAAAAAAATAATTTTATTATTAATAAAAATTAAAGAAGAGAGTAGCTCGTTTCTTTGCATTAATCCCACATAAAATGTGTTAAAGTCACTTCTATACTGGAGGCCATCCAAATAATATAATAAATTATGGATTCTACATAAATCGTGAGTGTGGATCGGAATCGAGTTTTATAACAATATGCGTGAAAAAGAAGGTGGAAAAGAATAGAAAATGCGATTAATAGCAACAGCCTACAGTATAGTTTGGCATTTACGCCATAAAAGGAGGTAGATAACGAAGTCATTTTTTCTGTGCATATTTTTTCGTTGTATTCGATCTGACATTTAGGAGAAAACTTAGTCGGCGTGGGCATTAAATATATTTACCACTCCTGCTAGAAGATAATTTAATTTATCATATTTTTGCAGAAGCATCAGTTTGGATTTGGATCATGTCTCGACTCTGACAAAGTATTCATTTTTATTTTGATTGTCATATCGAACACGTCTACATCTTTTCTGAGAGGAAAGCTAAACTGCAAGCTAGGGGCATACTTAAGATCAGAGCTCACAACGCAAGGACTGTAAGACTGACAACAAGACTTTGTATCTTCGCAAAAAAAGCGAAATACATAGATATATTTCAATTAATTAAAAAGCTTTCTTTCCTTAAGGAAGCAGTTTGTTAATTTACGAAGAAATTTGAGTCAGCAAATAAAATTAAGTAGTTTCCTCGGAAAAGCTTAGTACATACATTTATGCCTCCCCCCCCCCCAAAAAATATATAGTTCGCAATACACAAGCAGGGACTTTGTGTCTACATAAACGAGGGATTAGAAATAATAATGGGGACCTTTGCTACCATTATAAAACAATATCTGCACTAAGCCTAATTTAAACTTCAAAAGATCATTACTATTATGTTAATTATTATGTTAACAAGTAGAAGACGCAGACAATAACATAACCACCGCAAACACCTTGTAGCCTCAAGTATCATTTCAACTGTTTGTGAATCTCGAGAGAACAGGAAAGCATTACAAAGTGAGATGAAGTTTAGTGCTTATTCAAATCATATTCAAATAGCATTTTACAAGGAATGGCCTAGTTTCAGAAACAATTTTTGCCACGGGGTTTCCATTAAATTGTAATCTCTTACAAAATTTAAAATATTTAAAGTGGGTTTAAATAGATAAAATAGATTTCCGCTGCTACACAGCATAAGTTGTGCCTGTTGCGAAATTACAAGCAGTAAATCGAAGTTTTCAAAGTCCACATACCCTAATAACCCATACAAAAATTTGAAGCTTCTAATCAAGGTTCCGAATTGATAGTCTACTCTAACATTACACATGACATAACAAGCCTAAAGACACGTACAAAAACATTGAAAGGCAACTAATTACAAGAACCTTACGCTACAGAGATAGGACAGAGTTTCATTGAGTAATTAACAAACACCGACACGTGCAAAAGCCGGTTTGGTCAAGCTCATTCAACCAGCCCTATTTGAGCCCCTATAAGTAAAAAAATTCAAAATCTCAATGCCTCAAATAAAATAAAGTGGAAACGTGATAGTGATAATGATAATAAATAATACACAAAAGTTCGAGTTCGCGGACACTCAGATTCCACCCAAAACTTACTGCTCACGAAGTATTAAGAGAACCTTTAAAAACTCTACCAAGAAATCAGTGACTGGCCTTCATACAAATATAATAACAATAAGTTAAAATAAGTGTTTAAGAATCAATGAAAATCATGCACTTACTACCTTGGTCAGGGCATGAGTGCTCCTGGCCTCCCTTTCTGCACAAGTGATTCCCTTATCATCAGCAGGAACTCCAGGCCCATTGGAGACCTTGGCCTCGAGTTGGTTCTGACCAGACGCATTATTGTTCGGCATGATCACCGGTGTAGACGGCTGTTCGGCAATAGAAGAAGCAGAGGCAGTACTGGTAGTGGCCACAGAATCAGCAGTCTTTCCATTATTCCCATCAGCCATAATCACACCTAAATTAAAAGGAGCAGTGAAAATCTTAAAGAACTTCTTAGGCATTGGACTTATCTATTCGTGGTCAGTTCAGTGATATGATATAATATGATACGATGTGATATGATAACACTTCTCAAAAGGTTAGAAGGCAGTAACGCCTATAACGAAAACAGCTTTAAAGAAAAAAAATTATATACTGATACTACGCGAAAAAAATAACTATACTTTAATTTTTTTATTTTCGGTCTAGATGAAATGAATGTCGTCGTGGCATGATCCACTGGTACGTAGGTATATCACCATAAAAATTTCTTTTGAATGGATGTCATTAAGAATTAAAACAAGGTTAATATTATCTTTGTCTTTTAATACGAAGAACTCATTTTTTATTGCAGCACTACCACACACGTCAATTTCGTCAATACTAAAAATGCTCAACTTCTCCGTTTCTCATGAAATGATGACAGCAACAGCCTCAGTCATTTCAGCTTCTTCTTCTTATCGTCGTCGTCGTTGTTGTTCTTTCTTTCAGCTTCGTAAAAAAAATCCGCAATTAAAAAACCAAAGCACACACAGTTTTTACTTACGAGTGAAACTATTACACCTATCTATCTATCTATCACCACAGCAAATGAAACGAAACCAAACCACCTTTCAAGCCGACGACGACGTCGATAGATACTCACTCGATAGAATCGAAGCGAGAGAAACAAAGTTGTCACACTTCACATTAATGACTTAAATATTGCATTGGTTTTTTTTTGATAATGAGATACATAGAGGATCGGAAAACAAGTATATTGCATGAAATAAAAAATCAAACCGCAAATACATAAATGAAGTAAGACTAGAGACTAAAACAAGAAGAGACCGAATGCGAACCGAACAAGGGACCATCATGCAAGAAGAAATGATACTAGTTTTTTTCCTCCTCTAATAATCGACAATAGCTTAAATCATGTTGTATTTTTACTTTAATGTATTTTTATGCTATTTATTACTAACTACTTTGTACTTACGTAACTCCTTCATGCCTCGTCTTCGTCGTCCAAGTAAGTCAGTCTACCAAGTACCAACAAGTGTACATTTATCTACTTACTAAACTTCAACTTTTTTTTATCAATTGAGCGAAAGAGAAAAAACCATCTGGTCATGTAGTAGTTGTTGTATGTAGTAGAAAAGTAGAGGAAAGAAAGAAGTATCAGATGCAGATGATTTCTTTCCTTACTGTTTTGTTTTTATTATGCCCTTACTCTTCTTCTTCTCGCCCTGTCTAGAGGTCTGTCTGTCTGTGTGCGGCTTGGAGTTTGGAGTTGAGTTTTTTGGAGTAGATCGGCGGATGGGCGAATTGAAATTGAATTGCTAGAGCTATGGCTATGGCTCTTCTTCCCCTTTCCTCGTTTGTTTTAAGTCGGGGAAAAGGCTTGTGTCGTGTCCTGCCTGCTGTCTTTTTGCGATGCGATGGAGAAGAAGGAGAAGGAAGAAAACTTTTTTTCATGATAAACGCGTCAAGTCAAGTCAGTCGTCGTCGTGCCATGCCACCTATTCCTTTTTTTTCTTGACGGCATGGAATGGAGGATCATCTGAATTCTAAATATTATGCTCTCTCCCTACTAGACTTGACTAGCTAAAAAAGCTACATAGCTTTAGATTCTATAATATTATGATAGTAGTGATGTGATGATGATGATGAGTAGTAGTACGAGTATGCGAAAATGCAATAATTTTGACTTTGACTTGTCTCGGCTCCTTATCCTTTCTCACTCACTTCGTCTTCACATTATTGTGTGCGATACATCGCACGCATCCATCGCCTTGTGAGCAGTAAAGGTGGTCATTTTCCTTATAACTTTTGAATGCATAGTATTATGTCGTCATATGTCATGTCAGTAGTCAATAGCATCGATTTTATAGTAAAAAACCAAAACGAATACCTATATGCATGTTTGTTTGTGTTATGAAAATTTTCCTTTTATGCGAATATAACGATTTTATGATTACAATTATTGTGGCGACCATTCAAGCGTGGTCTGGATCTCATGTAGCGGGTTTTCTGTAGCATTGGAATGGATGGGGGTGCTCTCACGTCAGTGGGAATTCCTGAAATTAAAAAAATCCATGCTAATTTCTAAAATGTCTCATTATGTAAAGCTGTTGATGACTACAGCAAAGAGTGATGCGTCAAAACAATGAGTTTGCAGGAATTAAACCTCGTGACCTTCAAAAGAATATTTTGTAGCTGTAAAATCCAAACCAACGAATTTTTTTAGGAATAAAGAAAATTTTGCGATAATTCTCCCTCACCTCTATCGCTCTAAAGATGAAGGAAATGTCAAACACTCTTGCAAAAATTGCTAATATATTGGTAATAGAAAAGGTGAGCAAGCTAAGCAGGATCCAGA